>JAJIZL010088298.1:0-12522 GCA_023969395.1 Amblyomma maculatum | reverse complement strand
ACATCGCTTCAAAACAAAGGGGCGAGACACACGGAGGGCAGATTAATTTCGCCCTGAATAATTTGCCCTGAACATGATAAAGCGTGAGAATCTGTGCATAAGGCTCGCATTACTTGCTATCGATGGGTACAGAATTTCCGTATTTTTTTAGATTTATTTACATTTCAGCAGTATGCTTGAAACAATATAATGTTTCATTTTTGATTTACGCTTAATTTCCCTCTTTCATCAGTCGATTATGATAGTCCTTGAATATTTGTGCAGCACGATAAATGGTACAAAATCGCGAGCTTCTTTTATACTTAAGGAATTGCTGCTATCTTCGAGAGGAGTTTTAAAATGTGCAGTAATATCTGAAATCGAGGCAATCGATCAATATGGGACGACTGAAAATAGCTTAAAGCTGTTAAACGCCCATAACGTAACTGAAATAGTCAGATTCACACTGCCATTATTTTTGCTGATGGAATGTGAACTTATCGTACACTGCTAGTACACTAGCATTTCCCTTGCACAGGTCGCAAATGAATTATGAAAAGAATACGGGAATATGGCTGTCTACTTATTCAGATACATTTTGAACGATCTTTTGCATTGGTCAAAGTGTGCACAAACTTCCTTTTTTTTTTGCAAGGCTTCCTCTAACGATAGAGTACTATTACAATTTGCACAACGTAGGGTACTAACCGCTATACGATCACGGCCTTGGCAGGACAGGGGAAAGGGTGTCCAGACAGTGTGTGCTCTTCGCCATTTTTTGTGCGCCAGCGGGCTTTATTCGCGCTTGTGAGGCAAGCTACTATACCTGTATATATACTTCATATCCCTTCTCCCACATTGTCACCCATCATGATCTTCTTTCTTCTCCCCTTCCCCTTCCCCAGTGCAGAGTAGCAGGCCAGATTTCAATTATTCCGGCCAACCTCTCTGCTTTTCCTTTCAATAAATCCATCTATCTGTCTACAATTTGCACATAGTTTCGTGCTGCACCTGTTTCGTTCGTCCAGGTGGGTCGACAACCTTCCAGCTACTTCAGTTGCTCATTGTGCGCGAAAGGTGAAAGCACATTTCACATAACACGGTAAATTCATGAACAGATCGCAAGCACTGTTCGTTAGGTGGGCGCTGATAAGAAACTGAAGTTTGCCACCATCAATAAATCCCTGCTTTCTAGATATGTGCTGCCCTCAGGGAAAGAGGAGCCAACGTGAGGAAGAATGAGATTTAAAAACTTCAGACGGTTTTCTAAACCTTCTTATCAAGTACTCTGGTAGCAGCCACGCTATTTTCTTTTAGTTATATCTTTTAACAGCCAACTGCTAGAATGGACAGGTGGAGCCTCTGTTCCACCGTGGCATGCCTTGTTGGTTCGCCCCGACATGTGGGCTGCCCCGTTGTTGACCTAGTCGGGGTGTCATGAATCTCGCAATCACCACTACTGACGCGGCTCCCCTTGCAAAACAATCCTGGCTCCATCATTAATTTGTCGACGGCAGAACACGCTTTTAGTGTAGCTGTTTTGCTAGTAGTCAGGTCGCAGAGCTTCTTCCTATGATCGCTGTTCTTGTTGAGCAGCCAGCGATTACCGCGCCTCAGCCTTATCTATCAGTTATTGAATTTATTGTTTCCTTAAGGGTCCCAAGGTATTGCATAAGGAGGTTATGTATTGTTCTCCTTACGACGAACTTCGTTAAAAACAAAGCACAGAACAGAAAGCAAAAAAATGAAAATGAAAAAGCACTCCAGAAAACAATATACGTGTCACAGCGAGTAAAATATCAGTGTTCAACTAAGGGTGGCTAAATATCAATTGAAACAAGCCTGGAGCTAGGTACGCACGGGTGTGGTGAATGCGCCAAATGACGAGTTGTTTTATTTTTCTCATGGACTCTTTAAGATGAGTGTATGAAGCGATGTCATTAGGTAAAGAATTCGAGAGTGTTATTTCGTTGGGGAAGAATGAGTGGTTGTAAGCGGACGTGCAGTCGCTTATGCGGGTGTTTGAATAGTTGTGTTTGAGGCGGGAGGACGATCTTCGCGGGGCGGTTAGCAAAAGGTGGCGGGATTCGGGACTTTGATAGAATGTATGAAATATGCAAAGACGCGAAATGGGACGGCATGATTCAATTATTGGTAGGTGGAGCGACTGTCTTAAGGTTGTGAACCTCGTTTCTCTAGAGTAACAAGATGTGACAAATTGGGTTGCTCGATTTTGAAGTGATTGAAATTCGAAGGGAAGGCATGATTGCAATTGGGGCCAAATGAAGGGTGCGTATGCTAATTCTTTTTATTTATTTATTTTTTCATACGGTCTCTACGAATGGGTAAAATTATATACAGCTAAGCAGCAAGGCTTTGTTGAGATGAGAACTTAAAAATAACGCTTTGAAATAAAATCCACCTGTATCCATCCTTGCGTTACCTCGCAAATCAGATGAAAAGCAGCAACGCAATTTTCGTCGCGGGGTCCTGATGTTCGGCGACATGGAATTTTATTCGAAACTCTATTTACACGCTCTTCATTGTTGTGAGCAGCACGAGTTTCACTTTTACTAGGAATAACATCTTAAATTGTTCTTTGGGAATATATCGGCATGCCAGCCAAACTTCCTGCGAAATGATCTTCAGTGAATAGAACAATTATATAGTCTTGTCCTTACTGCATGCCTAATTGTGAGATCCGTCCAGCCGCATTTTATTAAAGCATATACTGCCGTTTTTGCGTTATCGGTAGAACAGTTCTGACTCTCGGTTTTCTTCTACTCTTTAGAGGCTGGTTTTTATCCTTCATAGAGCTGCATTTGGTGACATCTACGCCTTGTTTTGTTTTGCGACATATTCTTCAACGTTCTGGCACATATACCGCTGTGGTTTTAGTTTTAACATTTTGAATTTGTGTTTACATCAGGTTTCATGGTTTCTGGGCCTCTATTAAAGGTACAATGCGGCACTCTTTGCAAAACCCTATATTTCAGCAAAAAACCTCAGTTTTTCCTGCTGCGAAATCGAATATCAAATTAAAATTAGGCAGAAAACAGGAGAAGTGGCGTTTTTCAGCAGAAATACGTCAGCAGCGTGGCGAAGCTCGCCGCGGGTCGCGCCGCCGCCTGTGAATGGCCAAGACAACGTGTGACGACATTTTTAGGACCGTGGAAGCTGCCGATACGGCTCTGTCGTTGCGCTGCGTTCTGAGCGCAGCTATTTGCGGCTTTGTGAAAGTCATTATGGCAAGCCATTTCCACTTGTGTGACCATCGGGTTTTACATCACATATATCCGTACAAGATGCGCCCACAAATGATGAAACGCTCGCGTTGTGGGGAGCATAGGCGTTTCATGAAGTCTTGCTCTGGTATAAAGAGAATAAATTTTAATTGTAGTGTATGTCAATATTGACAAAAACTACATCGCCCTCAGCGAAACCCGGCAGGCATATTCTTTGGAAGGAAGGGCAGCGAACAATGCACTAGCCGACTACCTCCGTCTCAGGCCTCCCACCTCTTCAGAAAAGTAATTGCTGTGAAAAAAGAGCCGAAGGCGTGGTGTGCCAAATCCTGATTTGAGTACCAGGCTTTGTACTATGGGAAAATGAATTTCATGAAAGGGGCGAAGCAGTACACAGCTGCCGCCAGACAAATAAACAGTAAGCGAAGCGCTGTTGCGGAGCTCTGCGATGCATGCGAGGAATTGACGGAGCTATTCTGATGGAGACCAAGTCAAATACGCGCAGAATGCTGCTTGAGTGATGGGACATTTAGAGACGTAGAAAACGGCCCTTTTGTGATACACTCAAAATATAAATTTAGTAAATTGAAGGCTGACATATGTTGAAGGCCCAGCTGCAGCTCCACTTACACCTCACCAATACCTTCACGGGAGCCATATTCTGAAATGTGTTTTCCTATAAAAACCTCGACGGTTTTATTTCTAGTTTCATTTGCATGCCCAAACAAGAAAAAACTATGTAAAATGGCGAGGCAGCAACGGGAGCAAAATCACGAAGCCATATTTGAACAAGTTGGATGAATTGCTTGCTTGTCGTATCGAAGAAAACCTCGCTCATTGTGCTCCATAGCTGAATAAGCCCATACTTAGCTGAGTGGTACACGCCTCATCTTCTAATAATGGTCCCGTAGGGGCTCCGCGAACATATGCCCGTATCCGACTGGAAACGATCTCGTAAAACCATCACAACCTAGCTGCGAGACAGCAGTGGGCTCTTAACCATCTGCTCGTTCGCAAATGAGGACCAGCGCGTGAGGCTGATGGGTTGCATGATGTTTAGCAAACAGGACGTGCGACTGATGAGGTTTGAGATGTTTAGCAAAAAGGCCGTTGAACGTACCTGTGACAATAAACGAGTGACGCAAGTACAACCCCGTACCTATGCTTTCTGCCCGTCCCATTGCGGGATTGCACTCCGTGAACAGATCGCAATCAATGCTAAACGCGATAGTTCGCATACAACTGAAACCTGAATATTCAGAAAGTAATGGAACTGCAGTCAGAATTAAAAGCCTTACCTCACTATTCATCCTTCAATAAATGCGGTTCTAGGGAATGATGACTGGCACGACTCTATGGTGAAAGAAAATGAAAGAAACCGCGTCATTGTTTAGCCATGCCTTATTAAAGCGAAAGCATTTAATAGCTCCTACTCGCGGCATCTATCTATCCATGGCTTGGAACTCCATCAACTCGCGACCAGAACTGTCGCTATTCACTGGACCCCAGGTCACTCGGACGAATCAGGGGGCAATGCGGCGGCACATGCCGGGGCTGCCTTGGCAGGTGGGATGTCCACATTTACTTCCCCACCCCCCTTGATTAATCCTTACTCGACCTTGGGCGGGCAACTCACCCCTTCTCTTGCCCGTATGCACTATACTCGGACCAGTCTACGTAGCCTCAGTCAGCATCGCATGCAGGTGGCCACACCAGACCCACCTTTTACGTGAAAAACCCACCTCACCCGAAGTCAAGAAGTCTTTTTGAACAAGCTCATTGCCCATGCGGCATACACACCACGTATTATCGCCCGCTGGTGTCAGTATACAGAGAAAATGATTACGTGCCCCCACTGTACGACTCTAATTCGCGGCGGCATATCTCATTTACTCTGGGATTGCCCTGCTTTTTCTACTGGACGCTCCGAGATGAAACCCCACCGCCTGAACTACCGTTCCCTTCTAGAAACTGATGCTAACACACAGATGATATTTGCAAAGTATGGCTCGCTTAGTGGCCTGATTAGAGCAATGTGATTTGAGTGGCGACCTAAACAATGAAGATTCTGTCTACTCCCCTTTATCCCCATCCATGGCCATGAGCCTCCCCATTCAATAAAGGACATTCAATCAATCAGCTGTGGCCTCTCCCCCGCACATCGGCGCCCGCCTCCTCTCTCCCTAGCAATTACCTGCGCCGGTGTGGGGCACAGCTGTGCATAGAAAATGTGTCGTCACGTCTCCGTGGAAGGGGTGCGCGCCCTTCGGCGGCGGCAACAAGTGCAGCCAGGCTCTTTGGACAGACGTCTGGATACAGCCGAGTGAGCGAGAGGCTTGTCGCCGAAGCGGCCTGGTGACTGTAAGGCAAGCGCTGCGGAGAAGCGGCGACGGACGCCTCACTCTCCCAACACGGAACGTGAGAAGAAGAAAAAGTTTAGATGCCACCATTTCCGGTTCCGGTGTTTCCGACTCGAGGCCAGGGAAACAGCGACACTTTCAATAACGACGCAAACTTGGAATACGGACCCACAGGTAGACGCAGTGAAGCAGAAGTTAGAGGCGTTTCAAACAAACGCTTTCGCCTCGTCTTGCTTTAGTGGTCCAATGCGCCCGCATAATGTTTTGACAAGGCCCTATAGAAATCCCATTATGAACAAACAGCGTAGTCACAGTCACGAAAATGTGTCGAATACAGGCTTTTTTTGGTCGGCTTGAATTTATCTCTTCTCAGCAGCGTCCTTTTGCGGAGCGAGCGTTTGTCATTGCAAGAAACGATGTAAGACGACCTCGTCGCGGCCACAACTGCCCTTGAATCCATACCAATGTAGAACAGTGTTGCATAGGGCGGTCAACACTAAATTTAAATGTTTTGAGTCCAAATTGCACGCAATAGGAGGAACAGCGCACACCGAAAGCTCCCGCGGGTGGCTCTAAATGCATCCGGCTCCTATAAGTGACGTTTGAATGAACGGAGATGCGAGGATTCTCCGTCTGCTTTCCCCTCTGTAGCAGTCGCGCGGGTTGCGAGAAATTTAAATGGCACATTTTAAGGCGAAAGCCTTTCATGTGCACAAGTTCAGCGTCCGGGCAGGGCCCGCTGTCCTCCAGTGTCAATGTTTTGAGTGTTTCGGTGTCTTTCAACATATGGTCCGTCCCTTGTCCTAAATCTACCATACCTTCCGCTGACCTTTGCGAGCGGACATATCCTAAGGCGTCCCAATTGGTGTGCTTCACGTCCTGGCGACGCGTTTTGCAATGCATGGCTCGGAAAGTGGTACATAGTACATAGTGATCGCTTACTATGTCTGTATTAAGATTTTCCCCCTTAACAGGCTTTGCGCGAACAGAGTGCAACATGTCCACGGGTCCTAGTAATTTTTTACGCGAACAAAATAAATGATTGCTGATTATTTGAAGGAAACCCTCGCCTTCTTTATGAATAAACCATAATTTAATTCAGTAGCCAGGAGAGTGTTGTTATGACTCGAGTTATTTAAAGTGGCCCTGAGTCCACACTGGGCATTAGGAGATGGAAGCACAGACTCGGGATATTATTTTAAAAATCTTTAATTAAGGCTACTGGCTAAGTCTCGCTAACGGCTCGTCGTCACTGGGATGCGTCGCTGCGTTGTCGTACTGCACGGGCTCAGAAGAAGCGCTGGGTGTTTGTCACGGCTAGGTAGTGGATTGCCGAGGGCTGCCGGTGCTTCCTAGTTTCCAGCTGGCGGGGGGAGGGTGGAGTTGTCCGGCGTGGGGGCAGGATGACAAGGGCCAAACATTGAACGGCGGCTAGACCCCGGGCTCGCACGTCGTGGCGCAGCCCCAGTCTTCTGCCCTGCTCGTCTGCTGTCCGACCGTCACGTCCGCTGCTTGCGATCCTCCCCGCTCTTCAGTTCGCGTCCTCTTTTTACGCCCTTTCGCTCCACGTTAGTGGCTATTCATAAGTAGTTGGCCAGCACGCGCAGGTGCACGAGCCGTCACATCTGCTCCTTCCAAGAAAGAATGTTGGCCGGCACACACAGGTGCACGAGCCGTCACATCCGCTCCTTCCAAGAAAGAATACTTGCCGAACATTAGGAGTTCACCGTACACACACACGCACACTTACAACCTTTCGGGTATTTCACGAATGCCTCTGTTTTCTTCGTCAGGAGCACTGAGCCAGGTCATAATTTTAAAAGTATTCACTCTAAATGACCTTCGAGTGCACAATCAAGTAACAATGAACAATGTGTACATAAACTTCGAAAACGAACAACCGGAAACGCGACTAGCATCAGTGCAAGCATTAGGTAAAACACAAAACATTTTTTTCAAGAGACAGTTTAGTTGTTTATCCTTTGTAGCTATTAGCTAGGGACGTTCGCTCCAACCACTCGGTTACGAAGGTGGTGCCTAGCAGCTAGAAGGAGGGATGGAGTGGGAACCGGGTAAGCTGGCATTGTTTGTTGCAATGTTATCTGCGGTAGAGTTTCGGCCGATTGCAATGCCTCCTCCTCGAGAAGGGCGCCGCCGAGCTGCGACTGCAGAAAGTTTTCCAGTTCATCACAGGGACTAAAGTTTTCATGCAACTGCTCTTTCCCCTGTGCTTTAATGCAGGGGTGTTAATAATGGCAGGGATTGTGCCCTGGTCATTCTCCCCCTCTTGTTCCCGTGAGGCAACCGTGCCGGCAAGTGACGAGTAGGCTGGTGCTTGCTTTAGTCAGTTAGGGTGAACTACAGGCGTCGATGCCCCTGCGATCTCCAGAATTCTGAAATTGACTGCCGAGAGCTGCTCTACTGTGTGGTATGGTCCTTTCCATTTAGAGGTCCACTTATGGGCGAGTCTCGCCTTTACCTGCAGCACACTAGGTATACGCGGTCTCCCACCCTGAATAGAACCGCTCTAGCCCTTGTGTTATACTGCCTTTTCCTCCTGTCGGCTGCTTCCCCTAATGCTTTCGCTGTCACGTCATAAGCCACCTTCAATCTAGAGGTCAGTTTTGCTCAAAACTCCTCCAGCAGCCCGTATGGCATCCGTCGCTCTCCGTCAACCACAGCATTTGGCGTGTCTGGGTCGCGGCCCAATGAAAGGTAGGCGGGCGAGTCACCGGAGCTTTCATGTACCGCCGTCTTATACGCGAAGACAGCAAAGGGTATGCATAAATCCCAATCACGTTGATCTCACTAAACATAGTGGAATAACAGTTTGATTGCGGTTTGGTTAAACATCTCCACAGCGCCGTCGCAAGCCGGGTGGTAAGGGGTTGTCTACCTTTTGTCAATCCCAACAAGCCGATAGACATCTTTCATCAATCTGGAGAGAAAATTTGACCCTTGATCCGTTAACAGCTGCCTTGGAACGCCGTGCCGTAAAACGACCGCTCCTACAAAGGCGCGCCCCACGGTTTCTGCTTTTTGGTCAGGCAGTGCCGTTATTTCAGCGTATTTCGTCAAGTGATCCACACACACCAGTACATATCTGTTTCCGGTCGTCGTTGTTGGAAGTGGGCCCTTGATATCCATTCCCAGCCTTTCAAAAGTCTTCGAGACCTCCTTAAATTCCTAAAGGAGAGAAGGCCTACGGCTTTTCGGGGTCTTTCTTTCTAAGCAAGATTGGCAGTTAGCGCAGTAGTCTCGCACGTCACAATGCATGCATTGCCAATAGTAGTAGCGCTCTAACCTTTTCCCTGTCTTTGCTACTCCACCGTGGCCCGTGTACGGAGCATCATGAAAACCCCTCAATATGCGTGGTACTAGTGACCTTGGGACCACAACCCTTTTCTTTGGCCCTACAGTGGCAACACATTCCGCCACATTCAGTCCTATTGCGAGCCCTTCTATAGGGTCATGCACTCCTATATGCCCCTCATTAATATGCGCCAAAACCACACCCACAAATATTATCTCTGCCCGAGGTGGCACCACTGTTTCTCTGGTTGTCCGAACAATAACTCCCGCGTGTTTTGGCGGGTCTTTGGCGCGCTGCTCCGCATAGTCCACCGGTGCAACGTACTCAGCCTCTCGGTTTTCCAATGGTATCAGATTCCCGCGACAGGAAAAGCAGTTCTGATATGTATGAGGGCGATGCATTGTTGCTGCAGCCTGTCCTGACCCACGAGACCCACTATCCCATCCGGTAGCGACACAGCGTCGGAACAAATGTAGCTGGGATAGTCAAAGTTCTCATTTCCGAGAAAATCGGAAAAGGTACAGGCCCCCAGTTCTGAGTTCCGCTACTCTGATCCCCTCAAACCCTACTTTAGGATAATGTCGGGCTTCATGCACCTGCCTATCTCCCTTCCTCGTCAGCACATCGAAACACTTTTGCTTTATGAGTGTTATCTTGGAGCCAGAGTCGACTAACAGGCTGCAGGCAACCACATTCACCGAAAATTTGGCAACTGGGCAGGACTCTCCAAACGCGCTTACATAGCATAGCTATTCGGGCTCTTCCCCGCAACCGTCTTGGCTGCGGGGGACTCTACGTGTTTTTTTTTAGACATTAGTGTTTTTGTTCCGCTCTCGTCATAGTAAGCTGCGGCTCATTTGTCCGATCAAACTCGTGGCTTATCCTGGGACAGTTTCTAGCGACGTGCCCGTAACCGTGACAACCATAGCAGCGAATCTGCATTTCACGATTCGGGAAATCACCTCTCTTGTTTGATCTTACTCCTTCCGCAAGGAGAGCCTCCAGTCATTTTAGCCTGTCGGCTGTCTGTGTTGTTCTTGCGTCTGGGCTTAAGCCTTTTGGCTCTGTTACCAAACTCACTTTTTCCTCACTGCAGACCAACAATTCTGTGCGCTCTTCGTCGACGGCTGCCTCTACAACCCCTTCAAAAGTAGCTGGTGCCTTCGACAGGACAAACCTGTGCGCTGGATTCCTCAGGCCGGTGATAAACTCACAGTGTTGCTCCCTTAATACTATTGCTACTGACGTAATAAAAGACCATTTGGAGGCATTTCCTTACTGTCGCACTGAGCGGGTAAAATGGTGGTGTTGAGTATGACATTATCATCTCGCACTCACTTGACAATTAGCATGGCTCTTACTGGTCACGCTGCGTCCTTTCAGACTATGCGGCTGCGATGGGAGGGTTACATGGCACATAATGATCGGTGACGCCGCCTAAAACGAGAATCTATTTCAGATTGCTATGCGGAGCTGTTGATAAAGTAAGGTATTCTCCTCGCAAACAGATAATCATGTCGGTAACGAGCTGCGCTGGTTAAATACATTATTCAGCAAGAGTAAGGATTCAAAATGTTTTTATATTCTTCCGTTTTGTTTTAGTATTATACATAAAGTAGCCTATTTTTGACAATCAATAAGAAAGGTAAGAAGTTTGAAGCATGGTAAAGATGATTGCCTTGCGAAAGCGGTTCGACGTTCTGGCTGAACAATGCGATTCACTCAATAACGGCAATCCTCTCACCTCACCTTCCGTCCCGTTATTCTGGCATTACAGCAACTCGTACCATCGCCCCTCTTTTTCATTATGATGACATCTGTTAATGCTATAGATTGCAACGGCGCGTAATATATGAACACAGGAAAGAAGGGTTACAGAAAGAATGCTATTACCACTACCAACTGAGTTTATTGCGGACGGCACCTGCTCTGATACGCCGGTGCATATCACTGTTAAAACATCGCAAAACGAACAATACAGAAACATGATGTTCCAAAGGCAAGACGACATCGCAGCCAGAATATTAAACTCTGTAGACCTTCAGCGTTAGGAATTGGCTTTCTGGATGATATAATGATATGCGCTTGTATCTCTGTACAAGTCTTCTTTTCCGTTCTAATTCCACAACTTTCATTTGTTAGCCCGACATTGTGTGTTGTGTTTTATGGCTGGTTTCAAGACGAAGCAATGCTAGCTTACCAATTTGCGAGACTCGTTGATATATTGCCCATTTGGCGATTTCTTTTCGAAGGCCTTAACGAGAAGATCGTCGGTGTGTTTCCCCTTTTTTGTTGGACCAATAGATGCCTTAGCTGAGTAGTATGCTAGAGGGAACGGTATTTTTTGTCTCGTTTACAATTGAGCACAAGGCGAAGACAGAAACTTTAGCCTATCTTCTGTTTTATGAACTCTAGTATTGTTCTCTCCTTGTATCAGAACCCTCCCGAGCCAACTGTGTCGCAACTAATGCCTGCTGAGCAATACGATGTACTGGACCACCGCGGCAAGCATAACTAATGCGCATTATGAAACGCTATATGGAAATGGCCACACAGAAAGGGAGAAAGACTTGAGCTCTCTAGACGTTTATCAGACCCGCAGTAGTTTTACCAGATCGCTCGTTACCGTGGTAAAACGTTACCTTGAACGCACTTTTCTCTACACAAAAGCATGGGAGAATAATGCATGGCTAAAGGTGAACAGAAAAGAGTGCCATATTTTGTTTAAGAAGCAGATTACTCCATTTTCTTTATGAAACCGCTTTATGAGAGTAACACATTGCAAAATACGCACATTTCATTCACCGCGTCATTTTTTATTTCGCTCACGAAGATAGATTTCTGGTTTATTATTCTCACTGAGCCCTAATATCCTCCTTTGACGCCAAGCCTCTAAATAAATAAATGCATGCATAACAAGCAGCAATTTTTCTATGGAAAATTTTGAGTGTATATACCGAAACAAGACATTCGAAAAAGTATTTTCAAGATCAAAAGCGCTTATATAGATACCTAAAAATATCACTGTGACAAAGTATCAAGAGTAATATTTTCTCGCATTGTGTACCCATAAAAGTGTTTTTAGGGACGCGGTTTGGAGAATTGCTTGTTCTCTGCAACAGTAAAGACAATGCTATCTAAATCGAAATTTTAATGCTAGGGTGAAACAAATGACAACTTAACATGGGGTCTGCACAGGTAAACCTACAAGCTTATGTGAAACAAACGAACCGCCAAGGTGAAGAAGGTATTCCGTACGTTGACAAGTTCATGATCGGTTCCCAGAGTTAAATGCTTTCTGCGCCTGCTGATAATTTTGGACATAATTAAAAACCCAAATATTGAAGAATTTTCCCAACAAGCTACTGAAAACGCTTAGAATTTCGAAACAACTCTTATGATAGACTTGTCTAAGATGAAACACTTTTGGCACCACTCGTGCAAAGTAAATGAAATAAATGGGGAAGGCGCTAAATCAGTTTGGGTACAAAATTTCGATGCTCCTCAATGCAGACGGATACTGCTACACATTTGACACCTGCTGTGAATAGTCCTTATGCTAAGAAAAGAAACAGTTGTGACCATGTGTTATCGTGTCGCCACCTGTGACTAATTCAGGGATCAT
>JAJIZL010088290.1:0-10386 GCA_023969395.1 Amblyomma maculatum | reverse complement strand
GTGTGTGTGTGTGTGTGTGTGTGTGTGTGTGTGTGTGTCTTGCGTCTCCCTCGCGCGTCTCCCTATTTTAAGGATATAAGAGCTCCGCTTCACACAATTTGCCAACACGAATTAGTATATACTGTCATGTCTAGTGTGACCATGTCAGCACTTAGCGCTTGCTCGGCAACGATGTATACGGTTTGTCAAGGCCACTCGATTGGAGAGCTCGCATTACCGTGATGTTGCATTCGGATCAAGTTGTTTGTCACGTGAAAATCTCACCCGGCTGTCAACAACTCCAAGCTGTTCAGCTGCCATGGTATCCTAATGCATAACCACTTAACTATGTCGCGAATTCCGTGTGTCGTTTGCATACCATTTACTCATTCCTGCATACAACTTTTATGCACAAATTGATGTCAACCTGTTCTAAACTGACAGCGCTATCCAATAAAAATATATTGTCCTACTGTGAACAACCTCTCTGAAAATGCGACATGTAACCAACCTTTCTATCTCATACTGACAAATGTTACGTCGGAAATATGAAGATGTTTATTAGGTTAAATCTGCATGATAACCTGGGACCTTCGACTCAGTTGGAGACCTTAAACGTTTTACGCCAGAAGGCTATCCGTCATGGCTTCCCGCATTTTGCATGACCGAACTAAGCGCGCTTCATAGAGCCGGTCTGCCTCAAGCTTGCTACGTATATGCGCCGAAAGATTTTATTACTATTTTTATTGGCTTCTTGCAAACCCGTACAATTTTTGCTGGTTTGTAATTTTCAATGGAAGAACGTGCATCGAGTGTTCCTGTTCTGAAACTCTTAGCAGCAATCTCAACAATGTTCACGCTTCAGAGCGCAACTGCAGCCGAGATTCAGCGAGCAGCCGAGTACGCTTATTAAATGGCCACACAAAAAAGGAAGAAAAATACCAATCGCAGATGGAAAAACCTTTCATGAGAGCGGTTTATGCCATAGCCATAAATGTCGCTCGACTGTTGAGTTGACATTTCCAGCTCAGCTCGCTATCAGTGGGTGCCGCAACTTAACAATATCTTGAATAGCGCCTCAGCATGGGTACGATCATTGTTTTCATAGATTAGCTGCGGGTATTGTGTACAGTGAGAAAACAATGATGAAATCAAAAGTTTACACAGCTTGCTACTTTGCCGGACCTCTTAAGACTTCATCATCCTGTTAATGAAGGTGCTCGTAAGCTGAAAAAGCTTGATTACTTCCTTTGCGGGGTACATCAAGCCTCCATTGTCCTTGGTTTTCATCAACTTGTAACTGGTACAGTTGACTCATATTTCCTGCAAACAGGCTTTTGCACGACTAACATTTCGCCTCAATACCATTAGAAAATATCGCATAAATTAAGCAACAACCTGGTAGTGATAAACAAAACTTGGGGTTCCTAAATCTCCCTGCAGAGCCTCGTTAGAGTACCCGCTTTTTGCTACCTGCTTATTCACCGTATCCCGTAATTGTTGCCTCTGTCGCATATCATTAGAATGCAGCCTTAAGCCACCATTATATGAAATAGCACCCTACACATAGCTATATAAAGCCCCTCTTTACTGAAGCCGTATGAACGTGCCCTATAGGAGTATAGTGTGCCTGACTTGATATCTAAGGGTCCCACATTCAATAATTCCCATTTCACCCTTACATCTTATTGACTCTCTCTGATTTGGCAGCTTCTGCCACATTGAACATGTCATGCGTTTTCATTGCGCCAAAGGTGTCTGGCCATATCACCAACGAACGTGCCTCTTACCAGAGAGGCATTTTTCCGACTTTCCGCCGACAGAGCGGGCGCCGGATTTTCTGTGGAACGTGGCTTTTCTGTTATCGCGTCGACTCAAACTGTCTCAAGAACATAAACAGATGTTGTATGCACAGGCTCCTTTGCTTGCAAGGCCACTCAGACTAGCGCGGCAAAATGTAGAACAAATTGTATGCTTATATTAAAACAAAACGCTTCGTACCGTTTTCTGATATGTCCTCGCATCATAACCTGCGAGAAAAGCTTCTGGTGCTACTTCATAGTGTTCATCTGCTTCACAACACATCGTTAAAATTCTTAGTTCACTGTCCAGCTCCCTAGTAACCAAATAGGTTAAACAACGTGACGGGAACACAGGAAAAGAGGACTACACAACTAGCGCGGTTGTGCCGTCCTCTTCTCCTGTGTTCCCGTCACGTTGTTTGTACTGTTAACCTATAATTAATCACCAACAAGTCCAATCTGCTGTCCCTTCTAGCAAATTCAATGGCAGCTGATAGGGTATTATGCTTCAGCATCTGGACTTTTTAACCTCAGCGCTGCTTTCATTTCAGAGCAAGCGAGTGCATTTTCACTCCTCGCTACTGCTTTTGTCTGAAGCGAGCTCAGCAGATAAAATTTCAGGGTCGCTTAGATGTCTCTTAAGCGGAGGACGGCGAAAGCCTACCCTTGTCCTATCATTTGCCTCTCGTCGTTTGTCACAGTTCGTCATTTCAAGTCGTCGTTTGATATATTGGTCGTTTCCCAGTCATGATGAGTCTGCCTGCGTAGTCATTGTAGCCCTTACCACTCATAACTAAGCAGGTTACTCATTTAGAATCAGCAGTGGTCATTACATGTCATCCTTTCACATATTGGTCATTCCGCAATCATTAGCAGTAATGATGAGTCATGCCTAGTTATTATAGTCATTACCACACATCGCTAAGCACTTGTACTAATTTCTCATCAATTGCGGTCATTACAAATCATTGTAGTCTTTATTAACCATTATTAGTCATTAGCATTAGTCATTACCTCTATCAATGTCTAATTATAACTTTTATTGATTACCTATCACCATCAATCACTTTAATTCTTAATCTCCCTCCTTGCACGTCCGTTTTTGCGACTGACGCACCAGTGCACAGATGCGACGCACAGATTACAGCCACAGCTTCTGCGCACAGATTTTCACTCCGTCAGCCTAGAGCGGTTTCGCCTTAAAAAACAAACTCATCCCGTCTCAACGTTGACGTGCTTGCACACACGCACACTAAAAATTTTGCGTTTACCACGCAGACACGAGGGGAACGCTTCCAGAAAGGAAGCAAACCGCGCGCTCGGAGCCGGCGACCCCGGCGACAACGTGTCCCCGAACAGTGGCGCCCTCAGCAGAAATAGCGGGCGCAACTGTAAACTCCCCAAGGACGCGCTTGCCCATTGACGTGGCGCGACGCAGCAGGCCGCACTCAGTGCGCTTCCATCGAGCGGCCGTGGTTGTCTGTATTCACCCGTCAGTTCGGTTCATTGGCTAGCGCCAACCAAGCCTCAGCTCCGGCTACAGTTTCGCATCCGGGGATAAATGTAGAGGCCCTTTCATTTTCCGGCTACACGGACGTGAAGTCAGTCCACGAGTTCTTACAAGAACTCGAGGATTATCAGACGGCCCTGTGTTCCCCAGACGACGCGGTGCTAGCGCATGTAATTCCCGTAGCACTTGACAGTTGAGAGCGCGGCGCGATGGAGACGCTGACAGCCGGCCTTCAGTCAATGGCAGACTTCACAAATCGCTACCGCGCCGAGTTCTTGCAGTCCTATTATGAGCGCCGCATGCTTGAGGAGCTCGCATTGCGCCCACAAAACCTAGAGCCTCCTCGAGTACGTACGCGCAATGCAGAAGCTCTACAATAGGGCAAACTCTACGGCAGCCGATCTTGAACAGGTCGCGCGCGTGATCAGGCAGTGCCATTCGCGCTTCAAGCCGTATTTTTGGGGACGTGCTTTTGCAAACCTCGAGGCCATAGCAGAGGAAGGGAAGGTAGTAAAGGCCGATTTACTCGCTGAATTGCGCTACCAGCCACGCCCCAGGCCAGCCGAAGCGTTAGAGCCGAGATGCGCCTGGGCCGGCGGCCAGGACTCCGCGACGCGCGCCAGAGGCGCCGATGTAAAATCGGTAGGGCAGGAAAGGCCAGCGGAAGGCTCCGATATCCTTCGCGCTCTTGCCCCTACGCTTTTGAGCAGCAGCGTCGAACAGGACTCGTAAGCGACGTCTGCGTAGGCGCGGAGAGAACGCGGAATCCCCCGACCGCACGGCAGGTGAAAGATTGGCTATGCTGCAATTGCAAGCAGCCGGGCCACGTGACACGGGAGTGTCATGCAAGGCGTATGCAGGGAAACGCGGACCGCCGGCGGCGATAACTGTTAACACCAGCCTGTCGCCGTCGGCGGAAGAATTTCGCGGTAGCCACGGTGGAAAATGGGAAATGTAATCCCACGCCGCGACACCGGGCGACCGCACCGGCGGCCCAGAGGCTTTTGTCCCCCTCGCCTGTAGAACGCAAGAAGTGTTGTCGCGCTCAAGCCCTTCATGCTAGTGCCAAAACTACTCTGCACTCGTTGACACGGGCTCAACGCTGTCACTGGTGGGTGACGACGTGTTCGACGCCTGCCGTAGATGTAACATCCATGTTAGACCAGCCGAAACCCCTTTGGCTTAGCAGCAGGGGCGGCAAAAGCGGAGGCAGCACTGCGTCTCGTGTTGCGCTTTGACGGCTGAAAGCGAAGGCATCGCTTCGCCTATGCCCGGCTTAGCCATACTAGTTGTTATGGGAAGAGATTTTCTTTCGAGCGAAGGCACTGTGCTCGACATGGGGTAGAACGGCTATCGCTACCGCCCCTTCTCCCACTAATTCCCTTTGTTAGCGCATTCAGGCAGGCATGCACCGCCCAGCTTGCGAGCTTCCACGCTTGTGCGGCAGACGGCTTCCCCTCGACGCTGAAAGGCCGCCCATTAGAAGCAATTATCGCGTCCTTCTCAGGACCCAGTAGTCAGCGCCGAAGGTTTGTGGAAACTTTACTGCCGTTTTAGGATTGCTTCACAGAGAAAATGAGCACAACCGACGTGCCTTAGCACAAGATTGAAACGGTTGATGCGCGCTGTTTCGGGTGCAACCCGCGGCCGTTAGTCGCGCGTCAGAGACAGCTTCTCGGCAACACCCTTGGCGAGATGATTGACACCAGCGCGATGAGACCCTCACAAAGTCCGTGGGCGCCCCAGTGGTTCTAGCGCCAAAAAAAGATGGTTCGGGCAGGCTAAGTGTTGATTATCGAAAGCTCAACTCACTGACGCCTACGGTCGCGTACTCTTTCCAGTCGATCGAGGCTGTGAAGTGCGCATTAGCCAACGCAAGGTTCTTCACGGTCCTGGATGGAAGCAGAGGGTACCTGCAGATTGAGGTGTCGGAAGGTGACATTCAGAAAACAGCATTCACCTGTCACCGCTGCCTCTTCGACTTTACTCGACTCCCGTTTGGTTTGTCTGATGCACCGATCACGTTCATGCGGTTGATGGACATCCTGCCAGGCGATGCAAGGTTCAACTACGCGAAGACGTACCTCGATGATATCATGATATTCTCAGAGTCGTTCGAAGAGCACCTCATTCACCGTAATTTCGTTCTTGAAAGAATGAGACGTGCCCGTCTAACAATCAACCCAATGATAGTGCAATTAGCATCAAAGAGAGTGAACCTCTTGGGCTTTCTGGTTGATGATGGCACTTTGAGACCGAACGATGACAAACTGCAGGCAATTCTGAACTATCCCTGCCCGACGGACGTGAAAAGCGTACAGAAGTTTTTTGGGAATGGTTGCTTTCTACAGACAATTCATCCCTAGTTGTTCGGAGGTAACTAGGCCGTTGAACCAGCTGTTGCGTAAAGCTTGAAGTGGGGGTGGGGCATGGAACAGAACGACGCATTTGTTGCTTTGGCTCACGTGATAGCGCATACCGCTTTTTTTCAATCAATCAATCAATCATTTATTTCAATACAATGTACAAATTGCAAAAATGTTGGGCCAATAGCCGAAGCTAGTTTAAGCCCGTACATACACACATACGCATACACAGCAGTGGAGACACGCTAAAGGACATCTACCAATTGTTTTCAAGCTTATACACACGCAGACATAACAATCAAAGAGCACACAAAGTAAAGTACAAAATAAAACATAAAATACACAACAGCAAAGAAATGAAAAGCAAGCATGCACATACACAAATTATTTTAGGTGACTTGCATAATTGAGAGATAACGGAATACAGTTCCCTATCTGAAGAAAATTAATATAACCAAGACATAAACATTTGGTAGCGCAATAAGTGGAAGCACTTCTTATCTATTTAATTTAGTGTTAAAATAGTATAATTCGGTCAAAATTAAATTTTTTGATAGAAAATAAAAAGTTATTTGCCATTTTATATTACAAGTGG
Source organism: Amblyomma maculatum (assembly GCA_023969395.1). NCBI lineage: Eukaryota > Metazoa > Arthropoda > Arachnida > Ixodida > Ixodidae > Amblyomma > Amblyomma maculatum. The sequence goes on along the minus strand of JAJIZL010088290.1, from coordinate 4,134 downwards.
AATATTATTCCATATTATTACGCCGACATACTGTATTAGGCGCTGGCCATAAAAGTTTTTGTGATAAGAAGATTAAAGTTTATGTTGCTTGCATTTCTCGTGTCTCTGTTGGGTGTAACAAATAATGTAATTGGTGAAGGATGAGCATTCAGGAGAATGGCATTCACTACACGGCAAACTCATTTCTGACGCGAGAGTAAAAGGAGTATATGAAGCTATGCGAACAATAAAGGTGTAGATGAGTGCCAGTGCGAGAAGGTCATTATGCGTACGGCTCTTGTTTGAAGACGAATGGTGGGATGTAAGTATGTTTTAAATGTGAATGCCCAAGACTCGCTGCAATAGATAAGGTGGAAAAGAAATATGGCAAAGTAAACCATTTTTGTTATACGGGTACAGAAATATAGTCGTGCTCGAAAAAGAATATAACAAGCAGAAGCAAGTTTCGAACACACATTTGTTAAGTGTTCTTTAAAGTTTAACTGGTTGTCAATTGTAATACCTAAATATTTTATCGATTCTGTCTCTTCCAAAGCTTCTCCATAAATTAAAATATTGAGGCTAGAAGAGTTAAAGCACTTATTTCTGGGATAAAATAAAACAAAGTTTTGTTTTTGATTTATTTAGCGTGAGTTTAATGCAGTTAAACTATTCATTTATTCGACATGCTTCGGAAATAATTACTGCTTCCAATTCTAAACGTAACTTCCCTGAAAATATTACTGCTGTGTAATCAGCGTATGGAACAGCCTTAGATGAAGATAAAATCTGCGGGAAATCATTACTATGCAAACAGAACAAAATAGAGCCTAGGACAGAACCTTGGGGAACGCCTGTTTCGACTGTTTGAAGGGGGGAGGAAAAACCATCAAGATAAACGTATTGCTTTCTGTTTGAGAGATAACTAGCAAAAAAGTGAGGTGTAGACCCGAATAATACGTAGTGGTAAAGCTTTTTTCGCAGAATATAGTAACTAACAATATCGAAAGCTTTTTTTTAAATCAAGAACCAGTACTACCGGAATTTCATTATTGCGTAGAGATGTATATAGTATAGACTGTGTAAGTTCGAGAACCACTGTGGATGTAGATCTGTTAGATCGGAAGCCGTGCTGACATTGAGAAATAATAATATTTTATACCAAATAATGGCGTACTTCTAATGCTATAGATCTTTCAAAAATAGTGTTTATTACACTAAGCATCGATATCGGGCGATTGGTGCCGGGATCTTTGTTATCATCGTTTTTATATACAGAGGTAACTTTTGCTATTTTCAGTATGTCAGAATAAATACTTCTCTCTATTGCGTGATTAAATATATGGAGCACAAGGGGTGCAACAATCTCAACATTATCTTTCACAACTTTCACAGGTATCCCGTGTGGCCCTGTAGCTTTGGCGCTACTCAAGCTTGCAATTATATCAGTAATTGTATCACGTATAAGTGCAGTTAGTGTAAAGCTACTACAGGCAGGTCTCGAAAGCATCCTCTATGGAGTAATGGGTATATGTTGTGTCAGCTGCGGGACTATGCTGGAAAATATGCAAAAAATCTCAATGTTATGTCGTTATTCACTACATCGGGATAGACATACTTTGTAGGAGGCTTGCCAATTACATAATTTAGCACATTCCATATTCGTTTCGTTTTCCAATTAGCTCGTTCAATAGGCGACGTGTTATATTCTTTTTTCCTTCTTATCAGCGAAAGCACTGAACTTGGAGCAACGCAAAATTTCTGCAAATAATATACATTCTCTTTCTGCTTCTTCCATCTACTGTACCAAGTATCCTTTTCTTTTATTGCTTTCAGTACATCTCAGTCATCCAAGGATTTAGAGTCATGTCTTATTTTCTTTCATAAAACTTGTGCATTTAGATATTGTAGTCTTCAAAACATTTACAAAATTCACACACTCTGAGTGCATATAAGCATCAAATATACTATCTGTATTCTGTAGCTGCAGTCTCCTTTTTAACAAAACGTAAATAAGTCGGGGTTCTTAGAACGCGCGTGGTTAGTACGTTGTTGTACGCTATGATAAAGTGCAAACACTGGAGAATGGTCGGTAATCATTGTATAATACACACCTGATGTAATATTCATGATATTGCATAAAATATGATCTAACATTGTAGCAGCTGTAGATGTTATCCTGGAGGGCTCCAGTATCGTGCTTTTTGAAATTAGTCTGGTAAGTGCATATATTTATTTTGTGCTTCATTGTTAACATTAATATTAAAGTCATCTGTTATTATCACTGGACAGTTGTTACTATTACCAAGGGACGTCAACAGGCTTTCCATCGAGTCGAAACATATCGGCAAACTAGAACTTGGTGGCCTATAGACTACTCCAATTGTTACACTCGAATGTAATTTAATAAGAAGCAACTCAATGGCAGAACTATTACCAACTAATTCTGTTGAGATTTTAAATTCAGGGTCAAATTTTATCAGCAGTGCAACACCTCCTCCTCGAGAAGAGGTGTCCCTAGAGCTGGAAGTGAAGTTATATGCCGGGATCGAAAATGCTCGTTTTTACGTAAACATGTTTCCGAGAGGGCAATGACTTCGAATTTAAAACTGTGTTGACATAAAAAAGCTGAAAACAAATCCATTCACTAACCTTATCGAAATCTCATCGCGGTAGAGAACAGTAGCAAACATTAAATGTTCACTTAAGCTTAGCCAGGTCTTCCTCGCATGTTATGTGGAGCACCTTAGACTTCCTAGACTTCCTCATCAATATCTTGCTCTGTGATACCCAGGCGAAATGCCAGTTCTTCTCATGTTTTTTCTTGATTGCTTTGCCGAGCTAGAGTTTATATTTTGTCGAGAAAGCAGTTTGTCTTGATCGCTAGCATCTGTCTTGCAGACAGATGCTAGTGATGCTGGTGTTGGAGCTGTTTTGTAGCAGGAACACGAGGGCAAGCTGCGCGCTGTCGCGTTCGCTAGCAGCACGCTCACATCGGCGGAGCGGTATTACTCCGTGACCGAAAAGGAATGCCTGGCGATTATAGTGCCTAGAATATACTGGCTAATGCGACGAGCGCCCGCGCTTCCCTATGGGCGAGGATAGCGCTATTTGCAATGAAAGCCAATCGTTAGCGGCAGAGGGCGCTGCTTGTCGGGAGGGTGCCACCTGAACAGACGACGCAGGTTTCTCTCTTCAGAATACGACAATCTGTTGGTGTTGTGCGTGCGTGTTAAACCTGCTTCTGCGCGTCTTTTGCTTTCACAAAGGTGCAGTAGTTTATATATGGTGTAGGTGTTTACTCATGCGAGTCGTTCCGCACTTCTACCTGCTCGGAGACAATTGCATCGGTTTCTTTTTTCTCGTTTTGTGCGCGCGTTCTGTGCTCGCCTGTATCCCTTCTTTTTTTACTGTGTCTCCAGTGGTGAAGCGCGGTTCCCGATTGTTGTTTTTTCAGTGACTCTCACTAGACTGCAGAGAAAAATCCAAAAAGAAAGCGGTGGTGCACAGAGACGACTTGATTTTTTGGCAAACGGGGCTACCGCTAGAACAAGGAGCGTACGTATTACTGCGCTATCTGATGCTACGTAAGTACGCATTCTGTACAATGGGAACGAAGCATCGATAGAAATGACGGAAGGTAAACGGCAACTGCTTTTGTTGGCGAGAAACATTTTTATAGCCTGCAGTTATATTCACAAGGATGCAAACCTGGGCGAGTCGGTAACGGTGCTCCATGTCAGTGTGTAGCACAAAGAGTGTACACAGGCGCTACAGACAGCACCTGTGTTGTGTACCTTTTCTGTGTCCCTCGATTGTCCTTTTGCGCTACACATATGTCACATGGATGCAGTTATATATAAGGCGCATGCTTCATCGCGGTTAACCGGCCGCGTCTCGTGCATATTGTGTATCTGAGAAAAAAAACTTCGTCAGCTTCTTCATTCAAAAGATAGTGACTTCGGCAAAACCTTGTGCAATCGCAGGCCGCGATGTACCTTAATTAGCCGCTGTAAGTAAGGTTTGTGCTCGTTTGTGCTCTGCTGTTTTTTTATTTATTTTTTTTAATCAAATACCTCACGGGCTCCGATTGGAGTATTATGTGAGGGTTGTTACATAACTGGGGTGCGAAACAGAAGCATGTAGAAGAAGGTT
>JAJIZL010088282.1:0-27077 GCA_023969395.1 Amblyomma maculatum | reverse complement strand
TTAGGAGCGGCCAGGCTGGCCGCTTCCGACCCCCCGGGCAGATTGTGTGAGCCCTCCAATGATCTTTAATTTGTACATACCATGATCTTCTTTCATTTGTACATATCATTGTCATACCAGCGCCTGGGTTCACTATCGGATGAAACGCTGACACGGCATACCTTGCCTTGCCGTCACGACTTTGCCGTCCCGGCCAGGCCTTCTTTCACAACAACAGCAACAACAACAATAATAATAATAATAATAATAATAATAATAATAATAATAATAATAATTGGTTCACTGGCAGGGAAAGGCGCAGTATCTGTTACACTTGTTTCTGTGGGCACCTTACCCACGCCGTAAGGGAAGGGAGAAAGGTGGGAGTGAAAGTGGAGAGCGAGGAAGAGGAGTCATAGTGGAGGGCTACGGAGTAATTTCGACTACCTAGGGATCACGTGCGCTGACACATTAGGTTGGATTATAGGTCGAGTAATGAGGATTAATTGAAGAAATTTGTATTAAGGTTTCATTAACCTAAACAATGCTCAGTTAGTGAAGAAGGGGGCGATTAGGGCATATTACGTTTTATTGAGTGCAATAATGTTAGATTATGGTGGAATAAGCTGAATTAAAGTGGGTTAAGCTCGAATGTGGCAGTTTTGGTAGCAATAAAGATGATTACTATTAATTTAAATATTTCAGTTTATGTTTTAAGGATTATAACGTTGTATAATCCGGGTACGTTTCAATTGTGTGATCACGGTAACCAATGGGGATTGGGCTGGAATAAAGGTGACTAATTTGGGTCATGCTAGTTTAGGGTAAAAAATGAAGAATTGATTTCGGATTCATGGTAAGTTAGTAGTCCTCTACTCTAACGACAAAATTAAGACACTTGTTAAACAATTAACAGGGAATGAACTCCATAGGTTGCAATCAGTATTTAAGATATCATTGAGACATATTTCAAAACAAACGACTTTATGTTTTGAAGCGCTGAGCATGTCCGCAGAAAAAAATGTGTTTTCTTACTTGGATCAGCATCTCATTTACTATGATCATTGGGGTAGCATGTCTATAAGCTTTCCAAAGATATATCGGAACTCTACATAAAATCAGGATTCATCAAATACCAAAATACTGAAATAACGTTAGTACAACCGATTTAGCTTACCCTATTTAGGAACCATTGAAAGTTCAGTATACAGCATCAGGATCATAGCATTAACAGCGGGCAGGACAGTGTTTGTAGTTAAAAAACAAATTTGTGCAACGGTTACGTCGCATTGCGGTTTCCGGCTTCTTCAAAGGCATAGGAATATTGGCGAATAATATATTTCGAAGAGGAAACCATGCGTTTACAAATCAGCAGAGTAACACTTCTTAAATTTCGCCTTTTTATAGTGTTGCATCAACTTGCCATTTTAATTACAAGTATTCTCATGTAGAGAATTCAAATTCCTGGCGTAATATAAACGGTTTGACGTATATATACATGTTGGTAACGTTGTATAACTATCTAACCCACCACAATCACCGTTCGTCCTGCGATCCTATGGTGTTTGTTTATTGGTTATTGGGTCACAAACGGTGCGACCTTGATAGCACCTGCTGCTTTTAAATTTATTAAAGTTACCTTTATTAGCGTTACAACTAGGTGTATTATTCACAGCAGTATGTTTACTTTTTATAACCATAGGAAGGTATGTTGCTCCTCTTGCTTTTTCCAATATACTGAATTCAACACTTAATCAGGTTTGTTTCAAGCATCGTTATTTCCCATCCTTTGATATATTTTATTTTCACAACTTACATGACTGTTTGCTTCTACACGTCAAGAGTTCCTTAAATATCAAGACACATGAATTGCTGGGCTTAATGGCTTACTTTTCGCCAGAATATATATTTAGACGGAGCTTTAACTCCAGCTGAAGTTGGCTTTGGCAGAGGCGTTCACATGCTAATCATAAATAATGGGCTCGATACCCATCATGAATGTTGCACACTAGTGCTTGTAAAATGGGAAGAAATTGGCCGTCCAAGTTGAATGGAATTAAAAAGAATCATCTGTTTAGCACGAATTTCACATTGTTAAGAGTTTGATTTTGGATTCTATTCGTCGAGAACATTAAAATGATATTTTACTTGAATTTGTAGCATAAAGTTCAATTTTATTCATAATTTCCAAAATCACAAGTTAGGAGCCTAGTGTAGTGCAATGGAATTAGTTCCGTACAACTGTACTCGGTATAAGCTAAGCTATGACATACAACTTAAAGCCTAGCATATACGTTTTAATTTTAAACACAATTTGATAATTAGTGGTAACTATGACGTGAAGTTCATCCAGTGCTATTGCACTCTGCATAATCGATACACAACTAGATACGACTGATACATATATCATACATCTTATTTTTATACACAACTGTATGAGTTGAGGACAACCCAGAGGGCTATGGAACGAAAAATGGTAGGGGTAACATTAAGAGATAGGAAGCGTGCAGAGTGGGCCAGAAATAAATCAGGTTACCGACATTCTAGGGGACATTAAGAAGAAGAAATGGGCATGGGCAGGACATGTAGTGCGATCAGAGGATAACCGATGGTCGCTTAGGGTAACCAACTGGATTCCAAGGGAAAAAAAGCGTAGCAGGGGGCGGCAGAAAGTTAGGTGGGCGGATGAGGTTAAGAAGTTCGCAGGGGTCAAGTGGATACAGCTAGCACAGAACCGGGTTCAGTGGAGAAATATGGGAGGCCTTCGCCCTGCAGTGGGTATAGTCAGGCCGATGATGATGATGATGATTATGATGATGATGATGATGATTTATATCAGTCACTTTGAAACGGGTAACACTAAAACCAAACCAAACACAAATATATAACTACCAATAATAATTTAGGACCTAACACCAGCCCAGTGCAAATATGCTAGACATAAGCTACTATTGACATGAGACTCGATGATGTAAATTTATCAGCAGGTAATTACTATAACTTGTTTAGTTAAAACTTGCAATTGTTCCAGAGCTATTTTTCTCGACATAAGCATCGCAACTTTTTAATACTAGCATTACTATTATTTTACTGCGAGGGTTGACATTGTGCTTGAGCTGCAAAGTTTGCACTCAGTAGAAATAAAATGACCCAGTACTCAGATTTCATCGAGAATTTAATACGAAGTTCGCAGGGGTCAAGTAGATGCAGCTAGCCCAGAACCGGGTTAAGTGGAAAAAAATGGGAGAGACCTTCGCCCTGGAGTGGGTATAGTCAGGCTGATGATGATAGTGATGATGATTATGAAAATTTAGGTGATTCATATCCATTTGCTGACGCCCAGTGTGGCTAACCTGATAGCGCACACCATTGCATCAGAACTTCAAAATTATATAACTGCTTGAAGCACACTGAAAACGTCGGCGAACAGCGCTCCAAAGCGCTTGGCAGGCTGCTCCTTGCCTCCTTCAAGATGACCTTCGCAGACTCAGCCAAGCCAATCGGCCCGTATAGGCGACTTTCACTCCAGCAAATTTTTTTATAACTACCTTGCAACATTCACGGTATCTTAGCCCTTGCAGGAGAAGAAACGGAAAGCGTCGTCCGCAATGCCTTTTAATATGTGGCCCAGTTTTGCAGATTCCATCATGGCGGAGTCGACTTGCTGGTATAAAGCTAGCAAGCCTTAAATACAGGCGACGTAGCTCTCGGTGTGAATCTGCACAAGCGACGAAAGCTGTGGTCTGGCTGCGAGATTCAAAGCATCTGCTGGTCTGAAGAGAGCGCTAAGTTTTTCTTTGCATATTTCCCAACTCGTTACTCCGCCCTCGTGGGTGTCGTACCAGTATTTGACTGGGCCAGACAAGTAGAAAATACGTCTGCCAGCATTACGGTGGGGTCCCACCTATTATGGGTGCTGACATGTTCCTGCATCAAAACCTATTTGTCGACGTATCACCTGAGGCACCGGAAAAGATGTCGGGGTGGTCATAGGGATGGGCAATGACCATGAATGTAGGGGCAGCGGGTCTTCGCGAGTCGCCGAGTCGAGTCATTGTGGTAGTGCTGGTTTGACGACCGCTGCGAAACTCCGCGGTGCAATAAGCCAGGACCCAGACGAGGAGAAAGTCCCCACCTCAACCAAGATGTTAGATGACAGGAGGCAGTCACGCCTTTTAACATACTGATGCACTGATGCCGAGCGAGACACAAGCTCAGGGCGCTCTGGACGTCAAAACACAGACCGCTGAATAGGCACGAGCCATCTGCACACACAGTTCGTCTCCCTCATATTCGATGACTCGACCGCAGCTATACTAAAAGTTAAATACATTTGCATAATTGTATTATTTTGTGACTGATTGTCCAGCGGATCTGTGTAGTGGTAGTCTGAACACAGCCAATAACTTTAAGCATGAATTCGAATAATTAACTTTCAAAATTCGCAAGTTAGTTTTCCCCGCAGAATAACCCGGCGTAGGAATAACAGTCGCTGCTTTTTTAGAATTTTGCTCACTCCCGTTTATTCGTACAAGCACTCAACCACCGTCTGAAGTGCTACCACAATGGATCCAGGTTGAACTAGCTGCTAAAATGGAACTTAAAATAGTCGTCTCCTCTTAGAAAAGATGCGTCAACTGAACAGCACAAAATGGTGTAATATCTTGAGTCAAACTGATCTATCAGCGACCGTAGAATCTTCCGCATCTAAGAACGTTGGTTGCAGCTTCACTTGCAGCCAAAGTTCCGCTCCGGTCTCCAGCGTCGTCGCCTTCGACGAGACAATATTTTCTAAAGGTTTAATTCATAGTTCTCTGAAAATGACGTTTAGTGAGGAAGCACGATTCCGCAGGCTACTACTCGGAGAAACAAAAAAACTGTTCTTGTAGCAACACGAATTGGTCAGAAAGCAAAATGACACCTTTATAGGAGACCAATCGCCAAAGATTAATCAATAATCGGTTTTACAGGAGAGGAAAGGCGCATAATCTTGCGCGCTCTCTGTTTCGCCTCCATCGAAACGAAGCCACCCGCGTTCGGGTTCGAACTTCGGTACTGTGGCACTGTAGTCAGGCATCTTAACCGCTGCGCCAGGCGGAGAGGCAACGAAGGTCGCAAATTTCGAAAGTGCATATAAAAACAGCCCCTCGGTTATGTTACTTTTAAGGTCGGTAAGTAAGTTTTGATTAGATGGATTATGGTGCATCCAAAATTTGTCAGGGTATCCCTATATCTCCTTGGCAATATTTATAGGAATTAGGCATCCAAACAATATTGGTCATGTCCAATAAGAAGGTCACTGCCAAAGTTGGCCCTAGCCATCTGCCTCACATGACAGTTGACTGCGGCCTAATTTTACGAAATTTCATATGCATGTGCAATAGCTACACTCATGATGACTTCACCTAGGTTTGGCATTTTCCCAGCAAACATTCGCGGAGGCATTAAGAAAAAAGTGGTGTCGTTTCCCGCAATAATTGACCAACTAAGTGCAACGTGCAAACCATGCTTTGCACCACTTAGTGGTATAACTACGAGAAATCGCATTTTTGAAGTTTCGAGTGATGTACACTTACCTGCAGTGCATGGTGCACACAGTCATTGAGCGGAAAGAATTTGTTTGCCACTCTTCTAATCCAGTGCCACACATCGAATATTTCTCGCACGCTCGCCTTGCAATGTTGTAGTAATACCGATCGATTCCAATCTTACCATTCATACAAGTGTCGGGCTTCTTAAGTTCGCAGATGTCGCATATTTCTGCTAATAAGCAAAAACCTCAGTAAATTTAAGTCTTTAATACCAAAGACAAAATTTTGGTTGCACTATAAAAGTACGGCGTTCTTTCTGTAATTGCTTTATTCAGTTAAACAAACTGCAGGACATTTTCGGTCCCTTGCAGGATTGTGTACAATGCAAGCATATGGTCAACTAAGAATGAACAGAAATACAAAACTGCAGAAGTGTTCTCTCATTCGAAGACTAATGAAAACAGGAGACAATGAAAAAGAAAACTCAATTTTCTTAATATAATCAATACATGATTCCGCGGGTGTACACATTACCGCACCTTCGGCCGGGTAATTTATTCGAATGGAGTACTTCGAATGGAGTACTCAATGAATAAGGAGTACTTTTAGATATTTACACGACTAATAGGTTGACGGACTGTTTTACTATGATTATTTCTAGATAATTATTTGAAAGGAAGGTGCACATATTGTAGATTTTTTATTTTAAGGTGACCTTGACATAGCTGGTAAAAACTTTCGGCTTGGAATTCTTCACTGTGACAGTGTTTGTAAATTTTCTTGAGTGATTAGACTGGTAGTGGTAGTTCATTGTAGATACTTTGAGTAGACAATCGTTACTGCTAATCTCTTTAGGCACTCTAATTTGTTAACAATTTTTGATGAGGGCTTTAGGCTATATCTGCATAGGCTAAATCAGGTCTGGTAAGTGCTGTATAAGCAGAGTTTAACATATGCTGGCGTATTAAGCACTTTTCTTCTTGACTAATTTAATATATGTTCAGGTTTAGAACGATTGGCTTTGATATGGAGATCCCAGTGAAGATTAGATGTTAGAATGAGTCCAAATTACTTTACCGGATCGTGTTTGTTAAACCATATAGCACAAAGTGTGCATGTAAATTTAGAGGCTGCTTCGTATTAGTGAATGTCATGCTTTTGGTCTTACTAGCATTTATTGCATTACCCAGCCATCGGCAATTTATTGCGCATAATTCGCGAATCATGGCATACATTGGTAAACATTTTCCTGCCGTTATATATGGCTGGTCGACATTGAATATAGCTTGGCACTCATTGGCCAATATCATCCCGTCAGTCTTAGAGGCTTCCCAACATTTTATGCATCTTCAGTTACAGTGGCCGATATTGCCCGAGTGGTGGCCACTGGCCTACATTGAACATATCATGGCATGCATTAGTACATATTGTCCAGGCAGTGTTGATGGCTTGTTAACATCGAATATATTGCTACGAAGATGACGATGCGGGCAGTGGCGCGGGGCGGAGCGCTCGCGCCAGGCCCGCTGGCCATTAAAGCATATTTCATGTCATGTCATCACGTCGTTCTGTTTCTCTTGTGTCGCGGTGCTCCATCGCTTGTCATGCCACCTTGTAACATTTGGTTGGAAGTGCGGTTCACCCCCATCCTCGCCTTGCCTCGTTGAAGCCAACCGTACGCCAGGTCCATCAGCTGAGAGCCCGTGGAAATCGCCGCCTAGCTTTACCCCAGCCCTTCGTGCTCAGACCCGACCAGCCGCTTTCCCTAGCCCCGTCCCCAGCTTAGACCACAACACATGACGACCAGGAAGAGCCGAAAGCCGACCCGACCGACCCTACGACGAAGCGACCTCACTACCACTCGAGCGAAGACAGCACCCCCGCCCAAGCCGTTTGGCGTGTCCATGAAACGGTGAAGATTGCACCTGATGCTCCGGGGCAAGCATTCATCCCATCTTCGGATTCATTGTGGGGTCCAGCGTTTTGTGTCTGTGTTCGTCGTCACGTCATGCATTGGATCTCTAGCAATCGATCGGGACGATCGCTCGGTGGCCCCGGGTAAGGCTACGAAGATGACGAAGCGGGCAATGGCGCGGGGCGGAGCGCTCGCGCCAGGCCCGCTCGCCATTAAAGCATATTTCATCGTCATGTCATCACATCGTTCTGTTTCTGTTGTGTCGCCGTGTTCCATCGTCGTCATGCCACCACGTAACAATATCTTGGCATAAATTGGTCAATATCCCTTTGCCAATCGTGACGGCTTCCCAAGAATGTGTACATCTACAGATAAAATGGCCGATGAGGGCATACAATGCTAAATATTGTCCTGTCAGTTTAACTGGATTGTCAAAATTTATTACATCTCGGCATGTATTGGTTAATGTTATTCTACCTGTCTTAGTGGCTTCCCAACAATGTATACTTGTTGGTTCCAGTGCGCAATAATGCCCAATGAGCTGTGGCGACTGGCCAGCATTGCACCTATCATTGAATACATTGGCGAATATTGCAATGACAATACTGATTGTTTGTCAGCATCGACTGTATATTGGCATGCATCGGTCAATATTCTCCGGCCAGTCGTCATGGTTTCCCAGATTGTATATCGGCAATACAGTGGTCGATGTTACCTGACGAAGTGGAATGGCTTTCCAAAATTTCATACATCTTTACATAGGTTAATTAATATTTTCTTGCCATCATTGATGGCGTGGCAACACGAAATATTTAGTGACATACGATGGTCAATATTTTACTACTAGTTGAGATGGTTTACCAATAATGTATCCATCATGGGTTATAGTGGTCAATATTTTATGTGCTGCTGCGATGGCTTGCCAACATTGCGCGCATCATTGTATGCATTGATTGATATGATCCTGTTAGTATAGGTGGTTTATCTACATTGAATAAATTTGGGCACACAGTGGTCGATGGGGCCTCGCCAGTTTTGGGGACCTTACAACAATGAGTATGACTGGGTTATAGTGTTCAATATTGTCCACTGAGGTTTGACTGCTGGAAAAACATTGCACATTGCACATGTGCTGGCCGGAATTGGCTTGCAGATATTACCGATCAGTTCTATCAGTTCTCGACCTGTATATCCTGATATATTTTAACGTCCAGAAGAATACTGTCGTGTCCTTCGCGATGGCTTTCAAGTATGTTTTATACATCGTCAATGATATCGTAGTAGAGAACATTTATTCAAGAAAAATGGCTTAGGCTGTAAGGGCACAGTTGATATGGGGTCCTCCCCCATTGCCCCGGTGGCTGTATCCCTGCCGGCGCAAGGCTTAATTTTCTTGACAAACCCATGCCATGAGATAAAGGCAGAGATTCTTGAGCCAAAACATTTAGAAAGTCCTCAAATGAATGATTTGGTGGCACTACGCATGCAAGCAGGGCATGCTTTGTGCAATGTTGCCATCGAGTCGGACGCGTGGCTTATGCCATCTCGCAACGTATAGAAATGTCCAACTGTTGCCCTGTTCTCAACAGTGAAAAAGTTTAGCACAGAGGTGGAACGTGCAGTAGTTACAGACCCTACCATTCCTTCTATACGTCTTCAGCATGATGCGTAAGGCCACTCATACATCAAAATGTTCAGAATACTTCGTCCTCCTCGATAAAATCGCAACAAAATAGACGCATAAATGTTTTAAGCAGACAACTGTCGCTTCCTATATATACAAACACAATATGGCGCAGTGTACAAGCATACACACTTCTGCCATCTACAGTAGGCCAGTAAGATGTAGCACCTTCATAACTCGGGGTGTCAGGCCCGAGTTATTTTGTAGCAATGAGGTTTTACATCCGCATCCTGAAAACTTTTCTCCATGACTAAAAATATACACATAAATGCTTTATTTATGCACTAATTTGATTTGCGTGATGAAAGAAAAGATCAAATGCTGGAAAGCAGAGGTAGAAGAGATTGTGCTACTAAAGGCAAATCTGCACCATTTCGTCATGTGCGCTAGCTGACTCCTAAACTAGGCGCCAGCACCGAATGTATTGCGCCGTAGGTGGTCTTGTAAGCACAGAACACGGGCCAGCTGGAGCACATTTTGTATTGTAATTTACATCCGCCATAAACTTGCACTTGATTCCTATATGTCGGCGTGCTCTACTTTGAGTACATCAGCAAGGGACGAATGATGAACAAACCCTTTAGGCTGTTGATGCAGCATACTCCTAGTCAAAAGGTAGATCCGCCCACATAAAACATAAAAGCATTATTTTCTATACGTTCTCTACCTTCGCATGGCAGGGAAAAATTAAGCGTGTCCTGGAATGAAGTTTATTTAAATTCAATTGCATTGCACACTGCCCAACGTTTTACTACAAGTTGTGTACTTTTTGTGGCAGCTGTTTAACTAGTTCGGACTTAACATTTGCTGATAAAGACCTAAAAGAGGAAATGTTGCTTGAAGCGTAGCAACCCCACATTAAGGACTGGAAATAAGTGTCATTGAATTTTTTGTTTTCTAGAAACAAAAAAAATAAATGCATGCTTATCACCGAAATATTTGTCATAAAATTATTGTTCCCTGGTCATGCTGCTCTTCAATAAAAATATTTTTGTCCGAAAGCTATATAAGCGTGTCTATAACTCTCATGATCTGCATTCGAATATTTTTGTAAAGTCGGATTAACATCACGCGTTTAAAGACTTCTTCCTAAGCGGTATTCTGGGAAGATTCTCCATGCTATTATGGGGGTATTATCAAAACATATTGCGACCAAACCAAAGGTAATTCTATTTGGAAATTACGATTGTTAGCTCTAACAGTTTAGACAAAACGTATGTTCTTTCTAGCAGTAATAGACAGGCGGATATTTGCGACGTAGCCAACGCAGCGGCACCTGCAGCCTTCACCGTGGCAGCGTACGTGTTCTTCGTTCCCACGCCTCAACAGCGGGCAGTGAAAGTCGGTGGAATTAAACTTGCGGCGTCATATGAAATCGTGCGGACCGCCCTGCCGCGCTCGCCCGGCTGGCGCCGCTGGCGCCGGCACGCTCTCTCTCTCTTCGCTCTTTCCTCTTCTCTCTAGCTGCGCAGGTGCGCACATCGCGTTAGCTGCTGCAGCTCCACTCGCACACGGAGAATAGACACAAGAAACATGACATGGCTCGTCCTGTCTCGCGGATCTTAGAACAGTCTGCAACTCTGTGTGAGTACCACTGACCCTTCATTTTAAAATATACGTTCGTAATGGAGTAGATTTTGGGGAGCATTTGTTGCTTTATTTGCCTGCCTTGTTGCTACACTTCCCTGCAGGAGTAAATACTCAAGATCACTAGAACAGATCATTGCATGCCAATTTCCTATTGGGCTGCTTCGGTTGACCTTGCATGCAAGGCTGTGTTTTACAAGTGTGACATCACTGTTTTATACAGTGCGGCGTATTGACTGGAAATTATTCATTTTGTCAGTCATTGGCACCTGATAATTAAGATTAATAGAATGTGCTTATCTGCTGTTTATTTACGCCGAGTAAGAAAAGCTTTTCTTCAACTCCATTGCACCAACCAGAAAAAATGCATTCTTCATATATTCCAATTTCAGCACACTGACTTGGACAAACTAATTTTGTAGCAGTGGTAAATTTTGCTGCTCATCACAGTTTGTTCAGGCTGTACTAAAAAACAATCCTGCATATTATTGTCGTTTTTTTTTTACTTCCGGATGATTGTGCGAAAGAAGATATGGTGATACGCAAGCCGTTCGAGCATACATCGGCAAGGGATACTGAAAGCTGCTGTTCTTATAACCGATAGCAAAAGGAGTATTCTAGATATGCTGGCTTGTAAGACACCTGAAGCTGCCTTTATTGCGGCGTCTTCCTACAACCTGTGATCTGCCGACACCTTGACAATGGACCCAACTAGAGGTGAATCCGTGGACATCTAAAGGAATTCTGCCCATAGTTTTTTTTTCACTATGTACCACATGCGCACCTAATAAATATCCATGAAGCATACAATTCTGGTTTTTTGTGTGAATGCATGTGTACTTTCAAGATGCTATATATATATATTATTAGCTGCATGTAAAATACCTGCCCAAAAACAAACTCAGCCCTGTGTTTGGCGCATGATGGCCTTAGCTGCCTCGGCGCTGCAACACCCAGCAAATCAAAAAACAGTCACAAAAAACAACATTCAACAATAATGGGATTGCCTGGATGCCAATAATCCAAACCCCAGTGGACAAAATTAGGTGAGCGATGTTGGGCAGCCGATGAGCCTAACTAGATAGCAGTTCTGTTTTAGCAGTTCTGTAAACGAAATAAAGGAAGAAGAAGTGGAGGTTTCCGAACGTCTGAAGCTAGCATTCTTCCACTTTTCTGGATTTTTTATCGCTGTGAACCATTTGTGATCTCGTCATCCTTCGGGATGGCGGGCGCACGACCCCTGCGCCCACCCGCCAGCATCGAACAGTCTACGGCGTACTCGACGGGTCACCTCGACGTGGCGGACGTGAAGCTTCCAGACTCGGAAGATGACTCCACAGTGACTGAGATGGATTCTGACAACAGCTACACGCATGTACAGTCGCGCCGCCTGAAACGGAAACTGCGCCGAACATCGATAATGAGTAAGACACCAAAGAATGCTGAAAAGCAAGGGACCTTTTCCGTGGCCTTCGCACCAACAACGGCAACGGCGAATTTCAATGTGATAGACAGCACATGACCCAGTTTTTCGACCAGCTGGTTCCCGGTGAAGTTGACGAAGTCAGAATTAATCCCTGGAAGAATGTCCTGACCGTGGATGTCAAATCCCAGGCTACAGTGGACAAGCTGAAAGGATGCCGGTGCGTTCCTTTCTTGCACATGGGAAAAAGACTACTGCAGGTGTAATCACCGACGCTGACCCCGAGATAAATGAAAGCGATCTCTGCACGCTGATGAAATCTACGGCGCGCATTGTGGACGTTCATCGTTTCGGCCGCTCAAAGTGCGTTTAAATTAGTCTTTGAAACTGAATCCCTCCCATCCCACGTTAAAGTGGGTTATGTGAGACACCCAGTTCGGATGTATGTTCCAAGATCTGTTCAGTGCCACAAATGCCACAAGATCGGACATGTGAGCGCCGTTTGTCGAAACGAGCTATCCTGCCGTCATTGCGGTGGTACGCATCTTCACGACACATGCCAGACGGAGACTGTCAAGTGTGCGAACTGCTCGGGTGCCCATGAAGCGACGGCTAAGGAGTGTCCTAAAATTCGGAACGAAAAACGTATACTAAAAAAGATGGTGAGAGGTAACACGACTCATCAAGAAGGGGCCGCGGCTATTCGTCATCGCAAGCACCGTTCCTGACGCCGACACAAGGAATCGGAAGGCAAGCCTAGCCTGTATAAATCAACTTCAGAGTTAATGTCAGCTTAGGTGCCACAACAGATTGAGTCTAATCCCGTTAAGAGTACTCTTGCTGTAATGTCGCAGGCAGTGTCACAGGCCAAGGATCAGACAGAAGCTGTTGTATTACCTACCGCCTCTGATGTTGAGTGGCCTGCTTTACCATCAAAGGTCAACGCCAGGCCTCATCCCAGTTTGGTTGCCACACGTACTGAAAATTCCGACAACCCCGACAGCCAGCAGGTGAAAGAAATGCTGAAACAGCTGTTTCGCTCAATGCGGGTGCTGCTCTTTAGCATCAACACGCAAACAGCAAAGTTTGCTGTTCAGTTTTTGGACGCATTTGAGCCGCTCTTGGCGGCATTGCAATAATTCACAATGATGCAACAAACTAACCCCACCTCTGTGACGATGCACTTGCGCCGCAGTGTAGTGATGCAATGGAATGCCCGAGGCCTCCGTGGTCGGCTGAGTGACTTCCGACAGCGGGTACGGAAGTACCGCTTTCCTGTGATTGTGATCTGTGAGCCCAACATGCCGGCTGCTTTCCGCCTTTCTGGATATGTTCTGCTATGGTCTAGAGAAGCAGACGAAACATGCAAAGTGCTGGTATGTGTACGCCAAGACATTGCGCACGTCCGCAATGCTCTGCAGCCCCACAACACGAACCACTACATTTGTTTAACGTTAACCCAGAAAGGGCGAGTATGCTCTGTAATTGGCGCTTTTATTCCACCGAGGGATGGCTTGGACAAATCATATCTATTTTCAACAATCCAGTGTTGTGCAGCTCCTCGTATTATTGTGGGGGACTTTAATGCTAACCACCCTGAGTGGGGTAGTGCCATAATAAGCAATAGAGGAAGAGACCTGGCAGACTTTATGCATACGTAAGATCTCGTCAATATACACGACGGCTCACCGACGTTTCTACGCAGAACAACCTACAGCAGCTGCTTGGACGTGGCGTTTTTCTCCAGAAGCCTCCATCCCTCCGTTTCTTGGTGTAGTGATGTGGAAACACATGGGAGTGATCACATACCAACGTACATATGCATCAAGTGGTTTGCACCTGCCACTT
This sequence comes from Amblyomma maculatum, assembly GCA_023969395.1. Taxonomy (NCBI): domain Eukaryota; kingdom Metazoa; phylum Arthropoda; class Arachnida; order Ixodida; family Ixodidae; genus Amblyomma; species Amblyomma maculatum. Next base: position 13,110 of record JAJIZL010088282.1, on the reverse strand, counting down.
CACCTCGTGTGCAATACACAGACTGGCCCGCCTTTAGGGCAGCGGTGGAGACTTCCAGCGTGGACCTCCAGTCACCATCTCAAATAGAGGGACTCATTACTTCCTCTCTCAGTGAGAACATTCGCTATGTTTGTGTGCCGGTGTCAGTGTCCAGCATCGACGTGGAATTCGAGCGGCTTCGCGCGATCCGTCGGCGGGCTGAAAGGAAGTACAGAAGAACGAAATCCGCTCAAGATCTCGCACTTTCTCGCCGAGCTAAACGACAAGATTTGCGCCACCTGGAGAGGTTAGGACGACAACGTTGGAGACAGTTCTGCTCATCACTGGATTCCCGTAAGCCCCTGTCGCGTATCTGGCATGTTGCGAGAAGCTTGCGCACACTGCCGCGAGAAAGGCACCCTTTTCGTGCCCTGGCCCTTTATCAACGCCGCAATGAAGTTGACGTACCTGAAGATTTTTGTAAAATGGTTGTGGGCACAAACCAGGCACAGTTACCAATTTCAGAGGTTTTTGTACCACCTTCGCCGAATGATCAATACGACGTGCCCTTTACAATAGCTGAATTAGACGCCGCTCTTGCTTCTTGTCGGCATTAATCTGCACCTGGTCCTGACGGGATTACTTATTCAACCTTATCAATCCTAGGCAAGGATGGTAGAACTGCACTACTTAATTATTTCAATGATATATGGGCTTCTATTACTGTTCCTGAACACTGGAAAATTAGCCGCCTGCTTGCTCATTTGAAGCCTGGAAGGCCTCCTCTCGAACTTACCTCATACCGGCCAGTTGCCCTAGCAAGCAGTTTTGGAAAAGTTATGGAGCGCATGGTGCTGGCAAGACTTGTGTGGTATCTAGAGATTAATGATCTTTATCCGAATATGATGACTGGATTTCGCCGCGGACGCTCTTCCATTGACAGCGTCATCGACCTTGTGGCGACAGAACACGAAAAGCGTCACCGTCGACTAGTAGCTGCTGCATTTTTAGATATAAAGGGAGCTTACGACAACGTCCTCCATGAAGCTATTCTTGATGGACTTGACGACGTGGGAGTTGGTGGGCGGCTGTACTTGTGGATTGTAAGCTATCTCAGCGGCCGCTCTGTTAACATGACTACGCCTGAAGGAGATACTACCTGCTTTCAGGTCGGTCGTGGAGTTCCACAGGGAGGAGTTCTCAGCCCAACTTTATTTAATGTTGCGCTAATTGGCCTGGTGAGTGAACTGCCAACTAACATCCACATAAGTGCATATGCTGACGACATCTGCATCTGGGCCTCTGGTTCGACGCGCCCACAACTACGTGCGAGACTGCAACGAGCTGTGTCATCAACATCGATGTACTTACGGCGTCAAGGTTTATTTTTAGCGGCAGAAAAGTGTGCAGTGATCGCGTTTACGGAAAAATGTGTCAGCCGCTACCCGATTACCCTTCATGGAGTCGTAATACCATACGTCTCCAGGCAGAGATTCTTGGGAGTAATTATTGACCACCGACTATCTTGGTCGAAACATATTGCTATGGTGAAGAAAAGGCTAAATAATTTTTGCCATGTACTTCGTTATATAGCTGGCATCAAATGGGGTCCAACTGAGCGCTCCTGAATATGGCTTTACGAGGCTCTGTTTGTTGGCTACATCCGGTACAGTCTCCCAGTACTCTCTAGTATGAGCATTTCCTGCTTGCGGACTTCAGAGAGCGTGCAAACGCAGGCACTGAAAATATGCCTTGAACTGCCCAGATGCACCTCTAACAAAGGCACAATTGAAGAGGCACATGCTCGCCCAATGTCCATATACTAGTCACACGAACCACTTCGTGGATATTTACGACCACTTACAAGACACCGTTTTCACCCACTCAGCAAGATTCTGGATGAGAGGCCGGACTGCAGTTTTACAAGTGCACGCCGCTGCCATCAGTCGCAAGTACCGACAGGATATGCCTTCCCATATCATCCCACCCAACCACCATGGTGATGGATAAACCTTTGGTACACCTTCGTGCTCCCGGAATACTAAAGAAATCAATGGTACCAATTAGTGGACACAAACAACTTACTCTGGCACACATCTGGTCAGAATATCCCAATTATATTCACGTATACACCGATGGATCTGTGTCAGCACAGGCATCCGCTGCAGCAGTGGGCATACCAGCTCAGAAAACGACTCTGCATTTCCTTTTGGGACATACCTCTACATCAACCGCTGCCGAACTTGTAGCCATTCGGTTATCTATTCGCTACATATGTGGGGAACCCCCTCAAAAATGGTGTATATTCACGGACTCGAAGACTGCATTACAAATTTTGGAAAACTTCTTACGCCACACTTCCTATCAGTCCCTGGCACTAAACATTATGGAGCTCATCACATCTGCCCAGCTGCAAGGCCACATGATAATGTTTCAATGGATCCCTGCCCACTGCGGCCTCCATGGGAATGAGCAGGCCGATGTTGAAGCGAAAAGCGCACTCATCAATGGCTTCCAAACAGCTGTGCCTTTTTCATGAGCGGATACGACTTGTCTTCTAAAGAGTTGTATGAATATTGCTACAGCAGCTTACTGGGCTCAACCAGACACCCGACACATCCGTCTAAGAAGGCTCAATCGAACATTTAAATTTTATGTTCCGCGTAATATTCCGCGTTATCAGGCATGCTTGATACATAGACATTGTTTAAACGTGGCTCTCACGCGCAAGTACTTGCATCTAATTGGGCAGATGGACTCACCGGAATGTTCAACTTGTGGCATCCCAGAGACTGTGGACCATGTATTATTGGTGTGCCCAGCGTATGCGAACGAAAGAAATGTGCTAGCTGCTTCCTTGAAGCGTTTGGACAAGAGGCCTCTGTCAGAGGAACTGCTGCTGGGCGCTTGGCAGGACAAGTGGAAGGGCGTCCAGGCAGTGCGTGCTCTTTGCCGTTATTTGAGCGCCAGCGGACTTGATTCGCGCTTGTATAGCAAGCTGCTGTGTCTGTATATATATTTCATATGCCTTCTCCCATGCACATCGTCCCCCATCATGACCTTTTCTCTTCTCTCCTTCCCCTTTCCCAGTACAGAGTAGCAGGCCGGATTTGAATTATTCGGGCCGACTCCTCTGCCTTTTCCTTTCAATAAATTCATCTATCTGTAAAGCCAGTGAATAAGCTTGGTATTAAGTAATGGATAGCCAGTGAGAGTGGCTTGATGTACGTTGTATAGGAGCCAATGGGTATGCTTGGGTGGAAGATATTGGGTAGCCAGGCATGGGCTGAAACATTTGTGAAGAAAAAAATTAGTTTTGCATCGGTGTTCTTAAGCGATTTATTTTAGTGCTGGTTCAATTCTGTATTTACAGCGTGCGAGCCTTCTCTTCGTTTTTTAATGCTACTCGACGTATAATGCAACACAGGCAACAATGCGTTACAAATAAAAACTGTGACAAAGGAGAATATAATACGTTGGTGGAATGGGTTCTAATTACAAAAAACATAAGTTAATGAAGAGCTACGAACCTGCCCGTGAACGTATTCCAATATCTAACTTCGTTCCTAGCGGAAATAGATCTTTAAAACCAAGAGGTGCACAAATATGTAATAAGATCAATGGCAGCATTCTACAGGAGCGTAGTGTAAAAATGACTAGCCGGTGATATCTCTTAGTGTATACGCTGCTACAAGGTACATACAGAAAAAATTCTACAAGTCATTTAACTCCTATCCTAAACATTAAACTTTAATCTGATTCATATGTAGTTTTGGAACGTGACCTTTTAGATATTTTAACAATTTTGTGTCTTTTGGTGCAATTTATACTTCAATTTTTGGTTTTTGCGTCAGGGGGCGTTCTATCGATGAGAGCATCATGGAAGCATTAAGTACTTCACAAAACATTTCGTTAGAATAGCTCCGCACAGAACTATTTTTATGTAACCCTAACGAAGATAAGGCATCTCGCTTATTTGGGTGCCCAAAGATACCAAACCTTCCAGGCAGAGGCTTGCTACGACTATGTCAATACGAATAAAAGCGGCTGCATTTTGTATTTGCAGACAGAGGAGACGTAATACTGTAGCATTCATACAAAAGGAACTACGGAGATATATACGTCAAGACCAACACATGACATTTTCACACGCAATTTACTGCGCGTAATGTGCCTGACATACATAATAAAGAACATGTAGAAAAAAATTATTTAAACACAAGCCCTTATATGAATTGTGTTACTGTGACAGGAAAGACTCAAAGCCCTCTTCAGTGATTTGTTATCGTAGATTACGTGCTGGAAGCATGTCCATTTATGCCACTTCGTTATCTATATAAGTTAGTGATACAAAGTATTAACAATTGCGCACTATGTAATGCTACGAAAGGCGAAGACAAACTTTCCTAGCATGATTGCGCCCTATTATATTGTGGCCGTCAAGGCATCCTAGAAGTAGTCTACCAGACAAGAGTAACAAACAAATTACTCCCGTATATATCTCCATCTGCCGAATGCAGAAGGGTAACGTAATGTACAACCTCAGGACGAAATACAGTTTGCAAACGGTAGCGAAGCGCTGATAGTGATAGGCGAACATATTTACTAAGGAAAGATAGTCACTGCAGATCTAAACAGTGAAAGGGAAATAACTCGGATAATAAGATTGGGATTGAGCGCATTTGCCAAGTGCTCGCTGATAACGACTAGCAGCTGACCGACATCGCTTCGCTCTAGGGGAAAGTATATAACAGCTTCATCTTACCTGGTGTTGAAACGTGGAGGTTTACGAAAATGGTTTTTCTTAAGCTGAGGACAACGCAGTGACTATTGAAGGAAAATGGTAGGTCCAATGTTAGGAGATAAGAGGTATGCAGAGGTTTTCAGAACATTCTCTCGAGTTAATATTTTATAGTGGAATTCAAGAAGAAATGGGCATGGACAGGGCATGTATTGCGAAAATAGGATACTGATTACCGAAGAGGGTAATATATTGTATAAAAACTGAAGGAAAACGTAGCAGGGGGAGGCACAAAGTAATGTAGGCGGATGAGGGTAAGACGTTCACAGGAATCATGTGGACGCATCTAGCCCAGAAGCGGGTTGATTGGAGGAATATGGAATATGGAAGAGGCCTTTGCCCTGCTGTAGAGCTACGAGGTTTACACAGGAACACTTGCGCGTCTAGAACATCACAGAGCAACACAATGCAAAGGAGGTGTGCCCCAGCACGTCTCTAAACCATTACCTCTATTTTATTATATATTTCATCCTAGGGGGCTTGTCATTCGCGAAATCTAAAAAAAGTCGTCGCAAGGCATGCCGCTAAATGTACTTCGGTATTATAAACTCAGTCGAATGTTTGAGAACTAGAATAATGTCGATAGAGAATATCGAGCAAGCGTTTTCTTTGAGGACAACGTTCGTGTTTCAAGCCCCTTCACCCAGAGCAGGTTAGTATTCGTTAATACTTTTTCTACAAAATGAGCATTGATTGCGACGACTAAAACTATATATATATATATATATATATATATATATTAGTTATTCTGTACCCTTTGTTACACTTTGTTTCCATGCAAATAATTTAGCTTCCTCTTATTTAGTAGTTTATTTCCCCTCGTTTTAGTTGAATATAGGACATACAACAAAGGATACATTATGCTGATCTTTCCTTAGTAATCAAAACTCCAAAGATGCAGCAGGAGCGGCGGGCTTTGTCTTCACGCAACTTCATGTAGTTGCGGTCAGCTGTCGTAAATTACCAGTAAGCCGTGACCTCAGCGTGAGCATTCGGGGGAGCCTAATATATGCAGTGACAGTTTGGATATTCAGATAGCTAAAGATGATAGGTAGTCTGACAAAAAATTATACATTCCGAGAGGTGTTACATAATGGAGCGCTAAGGTGAAAACAGCTGTCATGCACTAAATGCTTGGTGAAGTACCCTTGTGCAGGAGTGGGCATTTAACCAATACAGATGCCAGTGGTTATTAAACAAAAACATGGCTTCGTAGATTATGCGGTGGCGCTCGTCTTTTTGTTAGGGTGTAGCTAAGAGAAGAGAGCGCCAGAATTTAATTGAGAAAAGGGGTGCAAACGGAAGAACACAACGCCATTTTTATCTTTGAGCTAGCTGTGTGGAGATCCTTGCCCATACTATTAAAGCTCCTCCGGCCGTAAAAGCGCAGGGTGGTCTCCTGCTAATACCTAGTCTTACGCTGGACTTTCAGGACCACGCAGATATCTGGTGTGACCAAGTATCTACCTTTTTTGTATGGTAATTATGTGCAGATTCGGTGATTCATAGGTCTACCCATTATTCCATCAGCCAAGAAAGTCACTTTGACGATAAAACTTTGCGCGGCAGGGAGTCTGGATTCTAGTCTCTCTACGAGTTCTTCGCTGACCTTGTGTTTCATAGATTTTGAGCTGAAATTGCGCCACAATGTGTTAATATTAACGACTTTAGCAAATTCTACAGCTGTGCTTGAGCACAATAATTTGCTGACTGAGCGGAATGTCAATTCCGAAGAGGACAGTTTAATGATTCGAGATAGGCTAATAAAATAGATGCTCGGAATTGATGGAATGAACATTTTATGTTAGAATGCGTTATGCTAAGTAATTTTGACTCTCAATATACCAAAGATTTCAAAATACGGAGCATTTTATCTATTGTGAGCATTTTATTTTTCCTTTCATTACAGATGGCATGTACTTCCGCAGCTTGGAATTCATGTGTTCAAAATAGGGAACCATCTCTCTATACAAATCTCTTGAGTAGTTTATGTAAAACATTGTATGCACAAAGATATAAAGAACTATTCTTACAGCCGCGACGAACTGGTATTGCAATTTCAGATGTATTCGGAAGATGGATAGTTTATAAGATTTTCAGTCTTTGTTTTATTGGTATTTTGATGATGTTCCGTCTTTGCCAAAGTAACAAGCCTGCTTCTGCAGTGGCAGTTGCAGTTTCTCATTGCCGAGTAGCGGCGCTGCTGTCGGCGTAGCTGGCCACTGCAATCAGGCCTTGAATGTAGATGGAGTTAGGTAGGCCTGTAACTTAACTCTTCATTTTGGACCCATGATTACAGCTGGATCCATGATCGCCTTTCCAATGTCAAGAATAGTTGTGGCAGCACAATAGATGCCAAGGTCTTAAAAGTTAACAGCTGCTCCGCAATTAGAAAATATATCATGGCCTGCGCTGATCACCGCTGCGGCGTGAGGAGAGCCTAATACATAGAAGAAAGCTACATGGAATAAATATTCATGGCGAAAGATCCTAACTCTCCATCCAAGCGAGATGTGAGCGGAAGGGGTATCGCAAGAAGCGGCCCTTGCGCCCACCCATATAACGTCCTCAATTCACCGAGTCTTTACCAGGCTTCCCGCAATTAACACAAAAGGTGAGCCAGAATAAATTGAGAATTTTAGTAATAATGCCGCAAGCAAAACCCAAATACATCTCCTGATAGTGGCGCCAAACAGCCCTAAAGCGAACAGATAATATTAACAGCGGAATACAAGAAAATATAAGAAATGACCGACAACTTTTGTCTCTTCAAAGCAAAATACTGAAACATTCCGATGCAGTTGCTTATTTCCTAATCCAGGCAGAAATTTCGCTGTCCTTTTCATATACTTGACGTAAGCGAGCTATACTCTAAAAAGGGCCATCAGCTAAATGGTGACTTCTTTGAGAGTATTTTATGTGCGGGTTTAAAATTTGTTCGCATCGTTTCACTGCCATTATGCTGACAATTTTATTCAATTCACGCTTCACTACAGCCAAGCCGGAATACCGCTTGAATGGTTGGCGTCACTTTCTACCGACATTTCTTCACAAGCTTCGATGGGCGTGCTACGAGAAGCGCCGTGTGGCAAAAAGAAAATAGAGCCGGGCTTCTGCGCAGATTCAAGGGTAGACGATATGAAAACGACGACAGATTTCGCTTAACATTATAATAATTTTATTCGAATATTTCAATATGTCTATATTTCGGCTGCTGCCTGATCTCACGCGAGGAGCGCTTTTCAGCGGCAATCAGACCGCCCTTAATATTCTGCATGCTGTTTCGTGTTGAAGAAGTGGCAAAATAAATATAGCGCTCAATAAATTGATGCCCTATCATAAAAAAAATCTTTAGATTTAGCAAGAAAGAGAAGCTTGGCTCTGCTACTGGGTATCAGCTCTGAGGCCACTAGAGTGGAAATTTTAAGAACGCTGGCCTCATCAGGATCAGGGTGGCTGCTTCTAGGCAGTGTAGAAAAACACGCTATTTTGCACTTTGCCAAATCAACGCAAGGTTGTTGCAGGGCTTTAGAAAATGAGGTTTTCTTACAAGGTACTTAGTCGATTTATTTTACAAGATATCTGTTTTCACGAAATTGTGTCCGCCGCGGTAAAGAATTTTTGCTATTTTGAACAAACTGTACCTTTTACTTAATTACTCTCCATTGACACAACTCCTAGACAGCCATTTTCATTCAAATATTTAGCATATGCAGGCTAAGAACTATCACTGAGGGGGATTTGGCACGCTGTCTTGTTTTTCATCGAATGCCACTCCAGATTATGTGTAACCAAATGTGAAAGGTCATTCCGATTATTTAAATTATTCCCATGTTCCTGTAGACGCTTTTTAAAGCAGCGCCCGGTCTCACCGATGTAAACTGCTCCGCAAGACAAGGGAACCCATTAATCCTCTTTTTTACCGGCTACAGTCGTATCTCCGTGCGCAAAGCCATTTCCTTCTTCTCTCATAACCTCTTTTTTTTTTTTTTTTCAATGGAAGGAGACAGCTATTTCAGCTTGACGGGTGCTGAAAAAAACACACGAACATTATATCTGCTTCCTACGTTCTTTAATACATGGGAGACGCGAGGTACAGCTGGCAAAAAAGCAACTTTCTACTGCTTTTCAGGCTGGATATCTGACGCACGTGGAGCGGTTCTCACTTTAAGGTTTGAAGTGACTCTAGGAGCGAGTCAATGCTCTTCCCTCTGGCATGACGAAAGTAGAATGGTGGCGAAGGCTGGGCACAAAAGCGGTTCAGCGGTACCGCAGCATAGCCACAGGTCGGGGGGCCAACCACTCAGATTAAGAAATTATACTACTACAAATTAAAAAGTATCAATCAACATAAAAAGATCAGGCATTTTGATAACTTCGCTTGTGAATTAGGTAAGGTACTTTATAAATACACTCTTAGTATATTTGTTTTAATCTTGCAACACTCTTATCGCCCCACCCCCTTGATGTTGCATCGGTCAGGAGGCGCTGCTAGAGGTAACCAAGGCAACTGAGATAACGAAGCTGACGAAGCACGAAGCGGTTTCTTATCGCTGTCTGCTGCTAGTCTGCTGTAGTGCGGGCCTTGGTGTGCCCGGGAAATCGTAATTTAGTTCGCAAGTCTGAAAATGTCCCTTTTGCGAAGATTTCGACGTCCTTGTTGGTCGCTGCTCTGTCGCCGTTTGGTGAGATTTAATATCCCCATGCAGCCGTGTTTTTTTGGTTTCGTCCCCTTCGTCGTGCGGGAAGTGCGAAGCCTTTTTGCAGCAGTGTATTGCGCTTTGCGTTTTATCGCACGGTGAGCACGCACAAAGTGAGGAAGCGATGCTCTGTGGCACGTTGCGAAAGCGTGGACTCAACCGTCATTGTCTTACCACTTCCTGGCTGACTTTCACCGGTGAGCAGACCTGGAGGTTGCACACAGACTCAATGTATGCTCTAATGCTCCTGTGTTAAGCACGTTTGTTGATGCTAAAGCTGTCTGGACTGGTGCAACCTTGCAATTGCCTTGAAAACTGCTGTATACTTTCTGCCGAAGCATTTAAATGTGAAGAGTGATCCCAGTGCTCTATGCTCCACGTATGTTTTGATGCACCTATTAAATCATGACATTTTTATTTCAACTGCAGCTGTCATAGCTTTGTTTTCTGTGCATGCACTTTGCTTATCTGGTGATGTTTTGTGGCAGGAACTTCAAGCCTTTTCCATGCCTCGGCTGTGATCATTGAGATAATTAGCCCGCTTAAACAGCGCTACTGTTTGTGCTGTGAGCGACATGCATTTTTATTGTGATTTGTTGCTGTATTTTATTGGTTGATGCAATTAACCATGGATATGAAAACAATAATTGTTCACTTGGTACACTCTGTTGCGAACTGCGCACGACTGCCCCGTTGCACCAGTGTTTCTGGACCGCACCTTACTGTGCTGAGGGACAAAGTAAATGGCCAAAGTACTTGCATGACTTGCAGCAGTATTTGTATTATGAATTTGCATGCGTGGTCTCTTTTTGGAAGTGTTGCTGCCTTTCTATGCCGCTACCTTTGCCAACCACTTTCATTGTGCTGAAGCAACTGCTTCAACAGAAACTCGAGTTCTTTTAGATGGCAAAGGTTGGCGCGCGTTGAAGGTTGGAGCGCGCTGAAGATGCGGGCTCGTCAATGCCACGCGGCGTTTTTTTTTTTAAACTTGTTTATAATTCGCACCAATGTGAACGCATGCGTGACGTCATTTGACGTCATTGCCCCCAAATTTTCATTGGTCACTGGAGCCCATGAGCCGCCATGTTTTGTACGTATGGGCGTCTATGGAGCCTTCGCTACCATAGCATACCATATACCTTGCCTCTGGTCCCTTGTAGTTTCTTCTGTTTACATTATGAACATCAAATGGAACCCCATACTTTTCATGTATTCTTAAATATGGAATGCCGTGGGAGTCAAATTTTCCTTTATTGTCTGTTCCATCCCGATAGTACATCCCAAAAGTAAACTCTTTCTCGACAAATAAATTACAATCAAATCCATTGTTTTCTTTTTCTTGCACACTAGACAATGTGTTACCTACGGTAAAAAATATTTTCCTTCTAGAAAGATTTCTTACTGGTAACGTCCTGCATATAACTTAAAGAAAAATGTCTCAGCTCTTGGTGGCACCTCATTTTTTTTAACTCTCATGAAGGCATCTGCCTCCATTGTTCTAGTAAAATAATATCACAGAGATCGCGGTGCAGGTTTATCAATTAGACACCGACCAAATACTCAAAAGCTAAACGCCCTCACAGAAAAATAACACATACCTCAAGGATGCACGAAAGTGTGAACTAATTTCAACAAAGTATATTTATCGCCCTACAATAGCGTCTGCAGATCCTCCCGACTAGCTCTGAATGGTAGAGCCTTTGTGGTTGCTGCGGGATATTTAATCTCACTACGCCAGGTTAACACTGGCTCATCATGATAGCCCTATGTGTACATAACCATATGCTCTTTTTATTGTGATTGGAGTCTCTTTTATTGAATATTGCCTGTCAAACCCAGACAATAAACAAAAACCAGACAGGTGTGGTGTAGTGGTTTCAGTGTTCGGCTGGGGATCGAATGGATATTGCCTCAATTTCCGTTTGATGTGACAGATTTATTTCTTTGAGTGCAAATTCGAGGAAGATATTCTCTTCGCACTTTCTATTCAAGGCGTGCTTGAGTCACGAAAAGCTTTCGCCTGAATACAAGCTTGAATAAGGATGCGCGTTTTTTGCAAGGTTCGGAATGCACCGTGTACTCGGAAGCAGATGAGTAAATTGATTCTAACGCAAGTATATATTAACCATGTACGCAGCTACACAAGCTTTCTGGGCGTCTGCGTTTCGTTCAGCTCATATAGCGTCATGCGCGACGACGCGAGCGCACAAGCAGTTGGGAGAACTAAACGGTCACAATGGCGACAGAAATTTGTGACCAAATATGGCTGCGCCACACAGACCACACTTTTAAACCTCTATACCATCTACTTGAGTAGCATTCTAGTAAAACGCTATTCCCACCTACAGGCTAATAAAAGCTATCCGTACAGCCCCTATTTGCTCCTATGGCAGCTTATAAATATATATACTACTGAAGGCTACCTGATTTTATGGCCGTTGGTTATTGAGTTTACTGCCACATTTCAGTGTCGCGACGGACCGTGTTTGCCAAATATAACCAGCGTGCTGCGTAGGCGGCTAGTTCAGACTATGTACTAAGCCGAGGCGCTAGTGTCATCATAAGGGCTGGCACCCTCTGGCTCTGAACGTATATAGTACGTGACGCGAGCCTGCGGCCATAATGTCGTTTGCGTGATCAAATATCGCAGGTTAGGGACGTTCCAACGACACTCTTTTATACCGCATCTGTAAACTCGCTGGCTTAAACGCCTCAACTCCCATTCGGCTGTCGGGCGGAAGCGGCGTTTACGATCGCTTTCCTGCATGCTGCCAAGCAATAAACTTTTAGCGCACCTATTAAGCCGAAAGCCTTTTTTTTACCGAATAGTTACCATGTGGAATAGAATGGGAATGCCTTTTAACTGAATATATTTTCTTCTGGAGACCGGAAGCACGCTCCGACTCAAAGTTTTCCGTTAGCCACAAGCCTTCAGGACTCATGACTCGCCGGCGTGTCAGTGCCTGCGCTCATGCGTCCGCGGCAGCTATCAAAAATCTTCAGAAGGATTTGGATTGTTTCAGTACTGATAGTTAATCAATCAGTGATATAGTAGTAGGTGTTTGAATATTATTTAGTGATAACTGGTTATTTAGTGACAACAGGAATTAGATAATGTGTCAAGGCGATAAGCAATTACTCAAGGCGAATTGGTTATTTAGCCAAAGATAACAACGTAATTAGTTAACGAGAAGTATTCAATTAATCTACGCTCATTTCATAATAGACGATTATTATTAAATCATAAATAGTCAATTAGTAGGCTTTCATATCTCACGCATTATCTGCGCATTCGCAGTGTCCCGGTGCGCAAACCTCAACCGACACCTAGTATACAACTGCAACTGCGCAAGCACAATGACGTCACAATTGCACGATGGGCTTTTGCCTATCCACCCTTTAGACCGTCCAGGTTCCCCAGACTTTTGTACAGGAATCGGATAGCCACATATGTAAAATATGGCAGTTGCACAAGTATGCATAGAAGCGAAGCAGGCGATATCGTGTTGTTGAAATCCATCTTGTGGCTGATGGCTCTTATTTTACCATATTTTTGTCGAAGGCAAAAACGTTATCACCTCTCATGGCTTAGGGTTTCTATGTGGTTGGCCATGATATTTCCGACCGAAT
>JAJIZL010088275.1:0-16176 GCA_023969395.1 Amblyomma maculatum | reverse complement strand
AGCATCTAATGCGACCATCCCGTGCGGCTGGGCCGCTAAGTCCCCTCCCCCTTAAAGGGGGTGAGACAGAGCGGCCCAGGCGGTGTGGTCCTTCTCTGTTGGACAATAAAAGTTTTCAACACCAACAAAACAACATCAACAACCTTAATTAACGAATTTACTTCTTGTTTAGGATTGGATTGGTTCTCGGATTTAATGTCCAAAAGCGGCTCAGGCTATGAGAGACGCCGTAGTGGAAGTCTCCGGAAATTTCGACCACCTGAGCAGAGAACGCGCACTGACTTCGCACAGCATACGGGCGCCTTGCTTTTTGCCACTATTGAGAAGTGTCTGCCGAGGACGGGATTCGATCCCGCGTCCTTGGGAACAGTAGTCGAGAGCCGTAACCACTGCGCCGCCCCGGCAGGGATTACTTTGCGCGGCCGCCCCACTAACTACACAGTCATATTGAGCATGCCCGACAATGGCCGTGCCGTGCCTTACGCCAAGATCGGCACCATTATCATCTACAACAGTAGACCCAATAGCCGCCTACGCCCCAGCCCCGGACAATTCCGTACGGGGTATTTTGTACCGGGCCTACAGCTACGAAAACGATGCAGAGATCCTGGCTGAGCTCCACGCACATAATCCCTACCTCCTTATCATTGCAGCGCGCCATATGGGCGAGACACAGCACTTCGTCGTGACGTTCATCAACATCGAGCTGCCCCGATACGTGCGGTACTTGGGTTTACTTTCGAAGTCTTCCCTTTCAAGTCTCGCCAGGAAGCGTGCTTCAACTGTCGCAAGCTGGGTCACCGAGCGGACGTGTGCACCCAACCATGAATACCCACTTTCCGCCGCCGCAGTATCGCTCACGAGTCCCCACCAACCGGCCAACCACCTACCTATCAAGCCATGTGCATCGTATTCAAATCCCACAGGAAGCAGGAGCTGCAAATACCGCTTCGTGCCTAGCCACAAGCCCAAATTCTCACAATCCCCCACGGACACTGCCACTGACCTAGGCACTTTGCCAAGCAGCAGCCAGTCCCGTCCCCGAGAACGCGGCCACCAACAACCACCCTCAAGGGATGAATCCTTTCCGCCACTGCAAAGCACCAGCCCCCAACTGTCCCAGCCACAAGCCAACTACTTAAGCCGCAGGAACGAAGGGATGACTCTTTTCCCCCTCAGCGTGGACGCAGTGGGATCAGAGATAGGAGCAGGTCGTCGTCACAGAGACGCAGCTTGCGGACCAACTCCGATTCCGGAGAAGGAAGACCTGCCAAACATTTGGCATGGAAGACGCCACTTACTGACGACATGCAACGCCGAGCACCCGACCCACAGGTTTGTGGTTTGGTTCGGTTTGGTTTGTGGGGTTTAACGTCCCAAAGCGACTCAGGCTATGAGAGACGCCGTAGTGGAGTACTCCAGAAATTTCGACCACCTGGGGTTCTTTAACGTGCACTGACATCAAGCTGGCCCAGTAAGTCCCACAACTGCAACAACAGTTGGCTCATTCTAATGCAAAAATCAAACAGCTAGAAGCTACAAATGCGCAATCAAAAAATGACAAGCCGTCTGTGGCTTGCGCTCGCGTTGAAGTCCCCCGCAATGAAGACATGGAAGTAGATCATAACCGCCGTAACAAACGAAAGGCACCTTTGGTACCTCAGCCAGATACAGACAACTTAGAGAATATTTACGAATAGAGATATGGAAAAATAGACCAACGACTCGCCAAGGTGAAGGAAACTATCCAGAAATTGTAACACAGCTTAGCAAAGTAACCGACGCAATGGCAAAGTTTTCACTATCCTAGCTAAACTCGACACAATTACAACCAGGAATGATTCACTAGCATCCCCTAACAACCTGGTCATGACATCTCCTACGCCAAATGTAGGCTCTTTGCCTCCCGCTTGCACTGCATTCTACCGCCCAGCCGACGGCGCTTCGGTGCGTCCGTCCACTAGCAGCATTCTCAGATCCAGCGTCTTACAACCCACGTGAGCGGAACCTTACCCAATACGCGATGGCTAGTGCACCTGTTATAGAGGCAATGTAACTGCAAGGAATTCAGAGCCAAATGTAAGACTCTGAAATATGCATTTTTGGCCCAAACAAACAGACCGGTAGTCATAGCACTTCAAGAGAATACAGAAGTAAAGCTTGCAGGATATACAGAATACAGTGAGAAAGTGTCGACTGAGTGCCGGCCGATCACAGCTACACTTGTAAATCGCAATCTAACTGCAAACTGACTACATTTGAAAACACCGGAGGTCTTTCATACATTTATACAAACTCTACCGAACAAATGAGCGCAATCTCCCCTTTACATTCTAAACAAATACAGTTCGCCTAAAGACAACAGCACGAAAATCGCCACACTCTTCCGTAAGGCGCATGTAGCCGCTCAAAATAGAATATTGCTGACTGTTAGAGACTTTAACGCACCCCATGCAGAATGGGGCTACTCAGTTACCAGTAGAAAGAGAATAAATTATGAATGGAAGCTCAGACGCCAGGACATACCTTACTCGTCGACCCTGATAAACCAACGCGCATTGGTAACAGTGTAACCAAGGATACGTGCCCTGACCTTGCCTTTTCCAGAAATGTCTCTGATGCGAGGTGGGAAAATCTAAATATAAACATAGGAAGCGATCACTATGTGCTATGTACCACTTTCCGAGCCACGCATTGCAAAATGCGTCGCCAGAAAGTTAAGCACTCGAATTAGGACGCCTTCAGATATGTTCGCTCGCAAAGGCCAGTGGAAGGTATAGTAGATTTAAAACAATGGGCGGAGCGTCTGTTGGAAGACGCCGCAAACACTTCAAAAACTGTGACACTGGTCGAGCAGTCCCAGCCCGGACGCTAAGCTAGAAGCACAAAGTAGTATTCATGCTCGATGGCGTAAACATAAGCGCAATCGACGTTTAAAAATTTGCCTATCATGGCTTGAAAAAGAAATCGAGGCTTATTCGTGGGTGATGGTGGTGGTGGTGACAAACGTTTATTAATCCAAAAGGGGTGCATGTATGCATCCGCCGGATCTGCGGACATCCAACCCTTACAGATACTGGGTGGGGTGCTTAGTACGGGACCCCAGTGGCATCGGCCGCTGCCCGGGCGTGCTCGACCAAGGCCTTTTGGGCATGCAGGTCATAGCAGCCGAGCAGGGTCGCCTCCTAGTCCTCCCGAGTGGGGTTGGGGTGAGGACGAACAGCTGGGTTAGATGGGCAAGCCCACGTCATGTGGTAGATGTCCGAAGACTTCTCCGCACAGTGCGGACAACTGCCCGTGAAGGAGGGATTAAAATGTTTTAGTGCTGCCGGGCACAGCAGAGTGTTGGTATAAAGACGGAGCAGAAGCCGCTCCTCCGTCTTAGATAGACCTTTACTCGGGCGAGGGTAAAGGCTATGACAAGATTGATAATAAAGAACAATGTCTTTAAAAGAATACGCGGGTTCGAATTCGAGATCCTGATCTAGGGGGTCGAGATGTGAAGCCCGGAAAGAGAGCGCGCAGGTGGCGGCGTCGGCTGCCTCATTCACCTCGAGACCCATATGAGCAGGAGCCCATACTATATTCCGGTAAGCGGGGTCCCCGGTGTAGGTGCAATTTTGAAGTTGTCGGTAGGCTAAGTATGGCGCCCAGCCTTGCTCGACGTTCCGACAGGCCCCTCGCGAGCGAGTCGAAGATAATTGTTTTAGTATCAGTCTGGGTAGCTGCCAGCGCAATGGCGACCTCCTCCGCGTGGGTTCTGTCACGGGCGCGAAATGTAAGCCCGTTAACAGTTTTGGACTGGTGGACCACTGCGGCCGTGTACCATCCCCCATGGTGGGGGCTGGAGGCGTCCACGTAGTAAATGCTGGGTTTCGACCCATAATGGCGGCCCAGAGCTTCCGCCCGCGCCAGGCGCCGGCCATTGTGGTCTTCACGTGTCATGTTTTTTAGGAAGAGGGCGTACTTGGAGGGCGCATCTCCAATCGAAAGGGAGGCGTAAACAATCTTCCATAAGGGTGGTATGTTGGATGTGTAGCCGGGCAAGGAGGCGGCGACCCGACAGTGTCTTAGAAAGACGTGTGTATTGGTTGGTTAAGTGAGCCTCTCGGATCTCCCAGAACGTATTCACCATGCCCAGGCCCAGTAGACGCTGGTTGGAGGTGTTCACGGGGAGATCAAGGGCTCTATTAAAAATTTTGCGCAGGACGACTTCGAGTGCATCCTCATCTTGTTTCCGAAGGTGGAGGTAAGGAATCGAATACAAGATTCGACAGGACACGAATGCATGCGCCAGCCGCAAGGCGTCTTTGCACCGCAACCCCCCAAATTTGTTATAAACCCGGCGGACCATGCGGCCCACCTGGTCCCCCACCTTACGGAGTTTTGCCAAGGTAGTGTCCGACCATCTAT
The DNA here is from genome assembly GCA_023969395.1 of Amblyomma maculatum. Lineage (NCBI taxonomy): Eukaryota > Metazoa > Arthropoda > Arachnida > Ixodida > Ixodidae > Amblyomma > Amblyomma maculatum. Next base: position 11,763 of record JAJIZL010088275.1, on the reverse strand, counting down.
GTTGATGAATGAAGAGTCCCAGTACCCGGACTTCTGTGCATTCAGGAATTGATCCTGTCTCGAAAATGCGCTCAATTTTGGCCGTATACTTTGGTGAGGGGCGTATGTGTACAAATTCCGATTTTTGAGGGGACCATTGAAGGCCGCAGCGGCGAGCATAACGGTCCACTACGGTTGCCGCTTGCTGCAGGTTGGCCTCAATATCTCCAAGAGAACCTTGCGTGGCCCACAGGGTGATGTCATCGGCATACAGTGCATGCTGCACACCAGCGACAGCACCCAACTGGGCCGGCAGGTGCATCATAGCCAGATTGAATAAGAGAGGAGACAGCACTGCACCCTGTGGTGTTCCTCTGGTTCCAAGTTGGAACGGGCCATGTTCGGTGTCCTGGATTTTATTGTAGGATTGGCGATCTGTCAAAAATTGCCGAATGTATCTGAACGTGTTGCGTCCGCAACCGGTTTGTGAAAGATGAGTGAGTATTACCTCATGAGTAACATTGTCGAAGGCTCCTTTCAAGTCTAAGGCGAGTATGACCCTGTCATTGTGGGGCATTCGACCGGGTCAAGAACGTCGCGATTAAGTTGTAGCAAAACATCCTGTGCGGACCTGTATGGGCGAAATCCGAACATGGAGTCTGCGAAGATGTGTTGATTTTCCAAGAACTCGGACAACCTGTCACGTGGGAACGTAGCCGATAACAGTGGCTTCAGACTTGCGACCGCAGTAATGGGCAACTAACTGGTCAACAAGAACACATGGTTTCTACTTATACATTTACCCGATTTAAATCGCATAAGCTCTACGCGAGCATTCCTGGGACTCGGCAATGTATCGCACGCTTCCATCCTCACTCACCTTTCACAGATAAACGTAGGCAAACGGACATACGACTACATCGCTACCTTTCTGAATGCGCGTAGGGCTACTCTCCATTTCGTTGACGAAACTAGAGACAAAATTATACTAAGGACGAGAGGAATACTGCAAGGCGCCGTTCTTTCACCTTTTCAACATCGCTTTGCGTGGCTTGCAGCGTCTGTTAGATGATATCCCACACATACATCATTCCATATACGCCAACGACAGCACCATATATGGACTAATTCTGGCTCCGATGGAGAAATTACAGAATCATTACAACGAGCTATCGACACGGTACAGTCTTACGTGCAGGAAAGCGGACTTACCGGTTCACCGGCTAAATCAGAACTATTAGTTATAAGGAACAAACAGGCTTCACAGGCAGAACCAGATTCTCGAGAACCTATCCAGTTACACACTGACAACTATCCGATACCCCCGGTAGCCACGATAAGAGTTCTCGCAGCGTTGATTCAGAATATTACGCAGAACACAGAAGCTATACGCCGGCTACGCGTCACTGCGCGCCAGATAGGTAGGCTGGTGAGGCGCATTGCCACGCGCCGCAGGAGTATGAAAAAAGCCGACCTGTGCATGATTATTGAAGCCTTTATGATAAGCGGCATCATGTACGCTTGCCCGTACTATCATCTGCGTAGTAGGGACGAAGGTGCACTTTATAGCATAATTAGAACAGCATACAAAGCGGCCCTTGGCTTGCCGGTATTCGCCAACTCAGATCGACTATTGCATTTGGGAATTTTTAACATGCTACCTCAACTAATTGAAGCCCATAAGACACCACAAGCGGCCCGCTTGTCACGCAGGGTTCCAGGACGCGTAATTCTCGGCAAGCTTCAAATACACCCCATTGAGGAGGTGTGCGCAACATCCCATTTATCGGCTGACATTACTATTCTACTAGTTCTTAAACCAATACCCCAAAACATGCTACCAGGCAGACATGATGCCCCTCAGAAAGACAAGGGCACAGACTCTTGAGAAACAGTACGAGGAAGATCTACAATCAGTGTACGTGGATGCAGCTCAACACATCAAAAACGGAGCATACGGAGCATGTATGGCCGCTTCAAAATCGGCCTTCATTAACGCCATAACATTTCATGCTAGCTCCATATGCGAGACAGAGGAAGTAGCTATCGCACTGGCCATCGCGGATCCCGAACCAAAACAATTCCGAGCGACTCAAAGAGCGCCGTTCAAAATTTCGTCAAAACGTCTGTAAGCGCACTCGAGACGCGAATTCTGCGAAACCAATCTCTCAATACCAACATCAATCTCGTATGGGTTCCGGCTCACGCGGGTAACTCCGGAAACGAAGGGGTCGACCATCTAGCCCGAGGTTTAACCAACCGGGAGACGACAGATCTATCGGGAACGGACGCGCTCGTCGAGTCGCCGCGCACATACGCGGAGATAACAAACTTTGTCGCGAGCTAATATGCACGTACCCCGCCCCTCACCCAGATCTGGACCGGGCGCAAGCCACGACACTCAGACGCCTACAAAGTCCATTCTTAGCCCCTACCGATTATTGTTAATTACGAACGGAGAATACAACCCTGCATGCCGGCACTGCGATGACGGGACGCAGGCCACTCAAGACCATATACTATGGGAATGCGCCAGCAATTCCCCCTCCAAAGACACTCTTGCCAGCTCCTTCAGCGGAGCAATGGGACAAGCTGTTGGCCAGCCCAAGAAAAACTACAGAACTGGCCCTCGTCACGCGAGCTCAATAGGTCGCCCCCGACTGGAGGCCACCCTGGAGTCACCCCAGCCCGAAATAATTCATTTTGTGGCAATAAAAGTTGTTACCACCACCACCTGCCTTAATTAAGTATTTTAGTCTTTGGTACATGCAAATTGCGCGCCAATCTCTTCGTATACCTTTTCTTTTGGGCTCGACTGATTGATTGATTGATTTTTCTCTATGTTTTTCTCCATGAAAATAGCCTTGTTTGGATTACGCATTCCATGAGCTTTCCAATGCATGAGGTTAGAGAAATATGTCTGAGGTTTTGCAACTTCGGTGACGTGCCAGGTTTTGGAATTAGCACAACGTTAGCAGTTTTCCACTCCTGGGGAAGACGACCGCTACTCCATACTTATTGCATGTAGTTTGTTAGTGCCGTTAGGGAGACGTCTTTGAGGTTTCTTACAGTTTTATTTGTTACCCAATGGAGCCGGGGGCTGATCGCGTCTTTAAGGTCAGGATTTCAGTTGTAACCTCCGCTTCTGAGATGGGTGCGTCGAGGGCCTCGTTCGGAGGGCCCGCGTATTGCGTAATAGGGAGAGGTGTTATATCGCCAACATATGTATCTACAAGTTTAGTTATTAGTTACGCGTCGTCCCCTTGAACGCGTGTCTTGCCTTTGCTATTGTTGTGTTCGATTGTGTATTCGAACTGTCGGGATCACTAAGGTATCGTAGCAGGCTCCACGTCTTTGAAAAGCTCTAGTTGCCCTCCATGTCATCGCACCTGTTACTTCAGTTTGCCTGACGTCACATATGTGACGCCACTCTAATTGATTGATTTAAATAAGTAGTATTTGATACATTTAAATTTGGCGCCGAGGCATTCGCTAATTAGACCATTTTCGCCTTTACTTTTCCATTTGTTACCTTATTAACCTATTGTCTTATTTTTTCCCAAACATTACATCACCCTCTATCGATGGACACCACTCCTTAACCTCCACGACTTGTCAATTACAACTGCTGCGGAATACTTTTACATTTTTGTCTGTAATTAATTACCTTACTACCTTTTTGACCAATTGCTTTTTCGGCAGCCACGTTACGTCAGCATCTATCGATTGACACCACTCATTGACCTCTACCGCTTCTCAATTAGTCGCAACTGCTGCGGACACAATTTTGCGGATGCGGTCTGCGGTCTGCGGACACTATCTGCGAACTGAAATCTGTGAACATAGCGAAGCAACTCTTTAACGTTAATATGAAGCACTGGCCCGAAGGCAAGAAAAGCCCAAGTGCAGCGCGGGCACAGCGTTCACGTCAGTCTTTATTCCGCCGATGAAGTGTCGTGAGCAAACCCGCGACCAGGAACTAGCTGTAAAATCCTTGCGGTTGACTTGCAGCTATGCACTGCCATCGCAGATCGGGTGATGCAGGAAACCGGTGCAGTGTAAACATATCACATCGTCAGTGTTCACGCGGAGTGCTGTGTTGAGGGCACACTTCAGTCCACAAAATTATCTTGCACTGGTTGTTCATACACCCATACACAGCACAGTTTTGGCCTGTAGACTTTCGATTGGCGTATATGCCATTATTTACGAGGGTTATTATTTACGACGAAAATAAATGCAAACATCGATGGATATCTACCGCTTCATAATGAAAGTGGGAGCCAAGTCACAGTCCAGCCCAAACTGGCAGCATCGATGCGTAGTCTCAATGGCAGAACGTCAGAAGCGCCCACATGAAAATGTCTATACCAAACACCACCTGGCATACATAAAAAGCGTCGCTGTAACCAAGCCGAGCGCACATCCCTGCCTGGCTCAGGAGTAGCTTGTTTGAAGAAATCAAGCGTCTCGTCTCGGAGGGCTCGATTCCAATCTCTCTGCCATCTGAAAGGAGCTACCGAGGTAGCAGCACCTATGAAATCGGCTATGTGACGTGAATGCAAGAAGCCCGTCGACCAATCATGAGTGCTAGACCATGTTATCGCAAGGTACTGTCTATCCCAGGCATGCTAGTGATGCTGCGCCCCCAACGCTATCAGTGCCGAAACCTGATTTTAGGCGAAAGCTTCACTACGCTACAAGGTGAGCCGTGCTTCGCGCATCTGATAATTTGACCTTCAAGTGTCCTCGACAGACACTACGCCTTTCCGTTCGTATAAACCAATTTACGATTGAAGCAAAGCTTCGCGTACTACGCTAGGCAGAGTCGGTCTTCAGGTGACCTGGACCTATCTAAGTGTGGGCGTCCATGATTCCGCGCTGTCCACCCTAAAGTATACTATGCCTTGGTCTCCCCTAAAAAGAACTTTTCCGAGATCACGGCATAATATGCACTGAAGAAATGCGTACGCCTAAGCGTTGCTGTGTTGTCCACGAGATGTGTGAACGGGATTCTGCGATTAACAGATACTGTAGTAGAATGGAAAGCTGGTGGTGGTGGTGAACTCTTTTATTGCGCCCAAAAACAGGGGACCAGTAAAATGGCCGGTTGCGCTGACTTAGAGGAGGTCGGCGGGGATCCTTTGGAATGGCGCGGCCTCCACCGCGCGCTGGATAAGCCAGCGTTGGTCTGCTGGCTCGAAAGTACACGGGAGAGACTCCTACGTCTCTGGGGTGTTTGTGTTGTCTGTGTTGTAATATGTACAAGTCTCACCATGTGTATGAGTGTGGCCGGAGTTGAGCAGTGTTTACACATGGGGGCTATCTGATTCGGAAAGATCCTGCTGTATAAGAGGGGGCGTGGGAAGCTGCCAGTTTGTAATTTGCGCCATTGGACGGCCTCGAGTCTTGTTAGATCGCGGTGTGCGGGAGGATATGTGCACCTTTGGAGTCGGTAGTGCTGGAGTGTGTCCGTATAAGTGGTGAGTACAGACGCGCGTGATATATTAGTGTGAGCGGAAGCAGGGTGGCTGATCATACTCTCGGCTCGGCAGCTGAGATCTCGAGCGACAGTGTTTGCCTGGGCGTTTCTGCTGAGCGACTCGTGGGCTGGAGCCCAAAGAAGAAAGCGAGATGTGGAAGAGGGTGCTGTAGAACGTATAACGCCTGGCAAGAGATACGGGCAGCATCGTAATTGCGAATAGCCTGTTGAGAGTCACTGATGACGACTTTGGTATTAGGGTCGGCTAGCGCTAGCGCAATGGCAACCTCCTCAGCTGCGGTGACTGTTTCTGCATTGCGAATGCTGTAGGCTGTGTACCAGCTGCGGTGAGGGGCGAGAGCTACCGCCACCATCGCTGGCCTCGATGGATGGTAAGAGGCGTCCGTATACGTGACGTCCGGACGTCCACTGAAGCGTTTCTCGAATTGACGAGCCCGATCGGCCCATCTCTCGGCGTGGTGTTCCGGGTGCATCCGTTTGGCAATGGGAGGAATGCAGAGATTTAGGCGATATTCCGGTGTAAGTTCAGCGTAACTTGGGGCCAATCTCGGCGGGGAGATCCCAACTTGCTGCAATACCGCTCGGCCAGCGTGTGTGAGTGAGAGCCACTCATACTGGGCGGTGAGGGTTGCCTCGATCAGTTCGCTCACGGTATTGGAGATTTCGAGAGCCATGAGCTTATGGGTAGCTGTGGACATAGGAAGACCTAGGGCCGTCTTGTATGCTTTTCGAAGTGACGCCTCTACCGTTCGCTTTCGGCAGGAGTGAGACGTAAGTAGGGTCCAGAGTAGGTGATGCGGGAGCAGATGAAAGCTTGAACGAGGCGCAGGAGGTTGGACTCTCGCATGCCATGATGCTTGTTGGAGATTCGCTTAAGGAGGCGTCCGATCTGTACAACCGACTGGTCGATGTGTTGGATCGTGATGTTGTTGCTGCCGTTGGCCTGTAGATGCAAGCCCAAGATCCTGATGTTGTCTGTTCGAGGAATTTGGTTTCCTTGCATCTGCAGGTTGATGTCAGGAAGTATATTTGAAGGGCGTCGTCCCGGGGAAGGGATGATGATATACTCGGACTTTGTCGCCGAGCAAGTGACGCCAACTGTACTTAGATAATCTCCAATCTGTTCTATCGCGGTCTGTAAAGTCTCTTCAATCTGGCCGTCACTGCCGCGCGTGATCCAAAGTGTGAGGTCGTCAGCATAAATGCTGTGATGCAGGTGGGGGATGTCGGCCAGTAGCTTCGGCAGGCCTATCAGTGCGACGTTAAAAAGCATCGGCGAAAGTACGGCGCCTTGCGGCGTGCCACGATTTCCTGGAGAGATGATGGAAGGATCTCCAGTTCCGGCTTTAAGTTGCACGGTGTGGTCGGTGAGAAAGTTTCGGATGTACGCATACACGCGATGTCCAACACCGAGAGCTTGAAGTTGTTGAAGAATCCCTTCATCGAGGACGTTGTCGAATGCCTTGCCAACATCGAGGCCGACGATGACTTTCGTGTCTAGTATACGTCTCATGACTACCTGATGATGGAGAAGAAGCATAATGTCCGGGGCCGCTAAATGAGGGCGGAAGCCGAACATTGTGTCTGGTAGAAGATGGCCGTCTTCAAGGTATCGTGAGAGTCTGGTCTGGATAACGTGTTCCATCAGCTTCCCAACGCAGGACGTGAGAGAGATGGGACGGAGGTTGGCCAAGGTTGGTGGTTTGCCCGGCTTGGGGATGAGGACTAGATTGGCGCATTTCCACTCTTGAGGGATGGTACCGCTGGCCCAACGTTCTTGAAAATAGTCGGTAAGAGCATGAATGAATGCGTCGTATAGATTACTAAATATTTTATTTGAAATGCGGTCAGGGCCGGGCGCCGAAGTCGTCTTGAGGCGATTGAGGTCTGCTCGGACCTCCGCAAAAGTGATTAGAGCGTCTAGACAGAGATTGTCCGATCCCTGATAGAAGGGGAGGTTGGTTGTTGGTTCAGGGCGGATGTAAGTATTTATAAGCTCTTGTTTGAGCTCGTCAGACGTGCCAGAATACTGGTGGAAGATTCGCTCGAGCTGTTGGCGTGTCTGGAGCATGCCTCCTGCTGGGTCGAGTAAATGTCGAAGGAGGTTCCACGTCTTACGAGCATTTGGAGTCTTGTACATCTGGTCACATATGTTGTGCCAGCTCTGTCGAGTGAGTTCTATTGCATAGTTCTTGATATTCGTATGTGCGCGCGCCAGTATACGCCGGACATTGCGGTCCCATTTCCGAGTGGCAAGTAGAGCTTCGAGCGACTGCGTGCGCTCCCACAGATGGGCGTAGTAGCAGTCGCAGTGTGGGATACTGTCCTCTAACTCGACGGTTTGAGTGACGTCGGCCACTTGTTTGACAATTTCGGTTGTTCACGTCTTGATTTCAGTAATAGCGGGAGGTTTGTCCTGCTGTTTCCGGTGCTTCCGGAAGGACTCCCAGTCAATCACCTGAGCCGGCCGCGTACATTGCCTGGTGGGCTCGTGTATTACGATTTCGAGTACGAAGTTATCACTCCCAAAGTTTTCGTGAGTGTGACACCAAGTCGCTTTAACTCCGGAAGTCGTAAAGGCAAGATCCGGCGTTGTATCACGCTGTAGGCCCGTACCGTGTCTAGTGGGATAGGACACGTCCGTGATAAGGGTCAGCTGGTGCTATGCCAGTCATTCCAAAGGCATCGACCTTTAGCAGAATCATAGTGGTAGCCCCAAGCGCGGTGATGCGCATTAAAGTCACCGAGGATGAGGAGGGGTTGCCCTGCGCCAGCTGCTGGGCTTTGAGAAAAAGCTGACCGAAAACATCCTTATGAGCTCGGGGAGGGCTGTAGACATTAATTATAAACAGACTAGTGCAACGTTTACGCGAGGGTCGAGGTAATATTTCTAAGACGACGTATTCGGGAAAGTTGGATCTAAATTGTGCTGGAGGACAGTGAGATTACGTTTGACAAGAGTAGCTATTCGAGGTTTTACTCGTTCCGATAGGTATGTACTGTAACCGGCAAGTTTCGTGTTCTTGTCGCATTCCTGGAGAGCTATTAGTTCGGGGCGATCACTCGCGGCGAGGAACTGCTGGAGGACCGGACGCTTACGCGCGATCCCACGACAGTTCCACTGCCAGATGGTGGTGTTATCCGAGCTGCTCGCCATGATTAGGCTGGGATAGTTGTGGGGTTTGAACGGGTGTCGGTGCAGGGGCCGCGGGTACCACGGCAGCGAGGAGTTTGCCCTGTGCTTCTATAGCTTTGCTCAGCATCTCAAATTGTTGCGTGACTTGTGAGCCGATTGTGTGGAGTGAGCGTTCTATGTGTGCTTCTAAAGCATTGATGCGAGTTTGACTTAGGTTGCAGCTTTCCTCAACTTTGGCAAAACGCGCCTGCCAACCCTCCGCGGGTGAGTCGGTGTCGGACGTTGCTTTGCGTTTTTGTGCTGATCGGTTGGGAGGAGCGATATCCATAGGTACTGATTCACATGATCCCTACGGATGCGGGGGAGACGGAGTGAGTGTGGCCGTCGGCTTTTCGAGAGCCTCTACTCTGAGTATAAGTTGTTGGATGGCTGCTGTCAGTTCCATAATCGCTTTGTGTGTGTCTAGAGTAGTGGGAGTCCCTTCCTGCGTACTCACCGGTTCTTGACGTTCTCGTAGATTTGGCAGAGACGGTGGTAGCCCAGGTGACTGCTGCAAAGGATGAGGAGAGTCTTCTGTCTGCTGGACGACTGCAGTTGGCCCGGGATTGGTCCGGGAGGTCCACTGAGAACCCATCCGTGGAGCGGGAGACTTGAGCGGTGGAAAAGAGCTCGAGCGGTCTCGGAGCTGCCGCTGCTGGCTATCGGAGCGTTGCCGGTCCCATCGACTGGTGCGCTGGAGTGTGATCCGCTTGGCGGTCTCTTGGGTCTTGAGTTTCTCTTCCTCAGCATTTCTAATTTTCTCCCACTTCCTGCGCTTGACTTCGTAAGGAATCCTGAAGATTTCCCTGCAGCGACTATCGCCCGTGAGATGTTCTTTGCCGCACAGGCGGCACATTGGTTTGCACGTGTGGTCGTTGGTAGGATTGGACAGTCCGCAACCTCTGCAGTTGGTAGTTGTGCTTGCACAAACATCGGCTCGATGACCGAGCTCGCCACAGCGATAGCACACCTCGTACTTCTTGAATAAGTTGCATCTGTGGCGACTATTGCAAAAGTAGACCCAGGTAGGCACTTGGCGCTGAGCGAATGTGATGAGTACTGCGGTGGTGTTCCCGAGCCGGCGAAAGTCCACAATGGGTGGGTTACGGTTGTCTTGTAACTCTGCTTGGATTGTATTTCGATCCAGTCGGAGGTCGACGTCGCGAATCGCACCACGGCTCGAACTATCATCTGGAGCGCAGTAGACGGATATCTCATACGCCTTGTTGTCAATGGCGATCTCTTTGAGTTGCTGCACCCGTTCAGCTCTTTCAACGACTGGGGTGCAGTACGCGAAAGTATTCTGGATCAGGTTAGCTTGTATTAGGTCTTCGTGACGAACAGCGTGCCTGGTGAAGTGAGCAGCAGTGCAAATTGCTTCCAGTAGTTGGTAGGTTGTAATCTTGGAGAGTAGCAGTCCGCCCCGTGGGCGCACAATTAGCTTGAGAGCGTTGCTGGGTAAGCGAGGCTGGTTCGATGCTACAGATTTTTTGGCTAGTAAGCGTCCTCGCTGCCGAGGCGTGAGTTCAGCTTCCGTCTTCGCACGTAGCCCATTGTTGATTTGGGACGCTTGGTTCGGTTCCGCTTTGTCTCCAGGGAAATCTGGCACGGCAGGCCCTGATGTTGTTCGCGCTTCCCGGAGCTTGTTTACTTTAGTCAACCATTCACTGGCTGCTGATTGTTCTCGAGAAATTGGGATGCCTTCTACGGTGACCCTCATGGCGAACTACGGTGCGCGGCCACGGTCCACGGTGCAGCCCAGCTGGCGAACGCTGCTGCGACGCAGGTGGCGAACGCCACTGCGATGCAGAGCTCCGTATTCTTCGGCGCGGCGCAGTAGGCCTAGCGAGGCATCTGGCTTGGTGACGGGGAAAAGTTGACCTAAAATGGTCAAAACTCGTTTTACGTACTTCTGGTTGGTGTCCCTGGATTCCGCTCGTCTTCAGGAAACCGGTGATATCAACGGAAGTATTGTAGGATCTCTTTGTCTAGAATGAAAACACGAAATCAGCGGAGCTCATGTGGAGTTCGTCCGTTGTCCTCTGCCGCCAGGTGGCGCCCAACTGGAAAGCTGGGCCAGTTGGCATACGTACATTTTGATGTGAATGTGGTGTTTTCTGGGCAAACGCAGGAGGAGGAGGAAACAACTTTAACGCATTACTAAGCGTTAGGAATGTCTTGGGCCAAGGTCACCAAGGCCATCTGATCATTCAGCTGGTCAGATGCTAACCAAGCCCACCATGTTAGGGGAAGAGGGTGTGGAAAGTGGGATGATAGAATTGTGACAGAGCATGAAAACAAGCAATGTTCTAAATATGCATAGTGTTCGGAACAATTTGGGCATGCGGGGGAATGTCTGAATCGGTATAGAAACGATCTGACAGGAGTAAGCAGTGTATTTAGTTGTATGCGTCTAAGAATGCGTATTTGCGTGGTGGTGAGAGATTTATCAGGAAGAGGAAGTGTAAGAAGAGTTTCTCTATTGTTCTCATAGTGAATGTTGATTAGTTGGGGGAGGGGGGAGGGTATGCCGCAGGATAAGGAACCGCCTTAACAAAATTCCAGGAAGGAGCCCATTTCATTGTCTGGTTTCACATAGATCGCGATGTGTAGAGCGCGCATGTTCAGTTGTTTTGGAACTTTCTCTTTTCATGTAAAATCGTTTATATAGGACAGACCGGCCGATGTGTCAAAATTCGACTTAGGGAGAATCTTCGATCTGTATTGGACTCAACATATTCGCATCTAAAACAGCACTGCAAAGCCTGCAAGAAGGAAAATAAGAAAGTGTGCCGACCTTTAGCCGCGCACACAGGCATTTTATTTCGCCATAAAGATAAGAAAACAAGAGAGCTCATTGAGGTATAGCATATTCGGAAAAAGGGTGAATGCGTCAGCCAGCCTTCCTTATTTCCAGTAGATAAAGAGATCTCATTGCTTGACAACACGTGATGTAAGTTAGTTCTTCTGGCTTTTGTTTTGGCCTGTCTGGTGCTTTTCGGTTAGTCACGATGTTCTGAAATCGAGTTGTAACGATGGTATTACTGACACATGTTGTATACAGGGTGTTGCACAATTAGACCCGCGCTGTAGAATGCTTCTCCCA
>JAJIZL010088273.1:0-10291 GCA_023969395.1 Amblyomma maculatum | reverse complement strand
AGACTGCAGAAGTCCGAGAGCGGTCCGAGCAGCGGTCTGACCGCGGTTCCAGGCAACCAACTTCGTCGTCTACGCCAACCAGCAACCACTTCATCGTCTACGTCAACTAGCCACTGATTGTCTCCGCTTCATCGTCGGCTATAGTTTGTATCAATATATATATAGTGAGCCTTTATAGTATGTGAAACTTAAAAAAAAAACAACAAAAAACGGTGGAAACACAGTATAAACTAGGTTCAAGCGATACCATAGAGGATGCAAAGTAAAATCAGTAAAAGCTGGTGATGGAAAAAGTAATTCATCACTTATAAGCCCGGCACCACACTAGGCGAGGCTTGACATTACAGTGCCTCTGATTGCGCCCGTTTGGACATTTTTTCCTACTTTGCAAATGGGGAATTTTCTTCTGGGGACGACATGCGTGGAGAAATGCGTGCAGACATACCTGGGAACAAGAGAAAATTGAGGTCCAGGAACTGTAACTCGTTTTCGTTTCGAACCTCGAGGGTAAAATTCTGACTTGACTCACACTCTTTTAAGGTTTTCAAAATGTTCACTATGAGGTTATTAAACCCCACTGTATAGATTAAAACCTAAAAGTTATCAACGTAACGAAAGATACCTTTGTGTAGACGTTCCAGTCTCTGGCTGAGTGCATGATAGGATTCGCGTACATAGGAGAAACTGGGGGTGTTTGAACATTCTTATCACAAAGCCCAAAAATCACAGTTCTACAGGGGTGAATGAACATCTTCAAAAGAGCAGTAATTGCCGTCCCATCTTTGAGTCCACACAGGTCTTGTATCGCTGTCCACAACAAAGAATCAGAGATGTGATGGAAGCATTCCACATTGTCTCGTGCGGAAATTGTGTGAGCAAACCTTCGTGCTCGCTACCTAAGATAAATTTTGCCTATTTGCACAGGTTTTGATTTTCATGGTATGTCAGCCATTTGTTTTTTGTTGTTGCTTTGGGTATCTTTTCATACATAACGATTTGTACCCCGCCGGGGTGTCGCAGTGGTTAGGACGCTCAACTACTGTGCCCAAGGATGCGGGATCGAATCCCGGCTTCGGCGGCCGTTTTTCGATGGAGGTGCCCGTGTGCTGTGCGATCTCGTGCACGTTAAAGAACCCCAGGTGATCGAAATTTCCAGAGCCTTCCAGTACGGCGTCTCTCATATATAGGTTGAGTAGCTTTGGGATGATAAACCTCATAAACCAAACCATCCATAACGATTCGTTTCCTTCCTAATAAAACAGTTGTGAAAAAGGCGCTTCTCCTGTGCTTTCTTTATTCTGTCTCCGATATTATTTGCATCCACTTCTTCAACATGAACAACCTATAACTCGCCCAAAGCTTCCTTTTGTGGGCCAATTATTGCTTGCACTGTTAAACCCTTCTAAAGCATAACTTTAACAGCCCAAATTTTTGTGTCTAATTCTAGCCCTTGCACATGCACAAATAAAAAAAGAACAATGCCAGCAATGCCAGGAAGAAAAGACAAAAAGAGTAGCGTTGTGTCTGGGCACTTCTTTGCTTTGCTGTTTTTTCCACCATGGAAGCACGCGTGGCACCCATATTTTTCTTTCCGAAAGAACAAAACATTGCACCAGGTTATAGTGCTTGTTTCAGAAGAATTCTCTCTTGGCGCACCTTGAGTTATATTCCCGCCATCGTGCTTTGTGTGGGAGACGCCGAGTGGGGTATAGTGGGAGACAGAGCTCCTACGTATACCTCCCTGCGGGCGCATACATATAGTGGAAGATAAGTTGCATGCCGTCTGACAGGAAGGTGGCTCCCTACAGACTGGTGAGGTGATCTTTCTCGGGGAGGACACTGCCGGAGGAGGAGGCCTTGATATGGTAGTGGAGTGGACATGATCAGGCGCGATGTTTCTCCGCACCCCACCCGTGGTCGCTATGTCGCGAAGGAAACAACACCGCTAACATCTGCGTTTGCCGCCAATTTCATGCTTGGTTGTAACTTGATTTTGGAAAAGAGAAGCGACGGATTGCCTGCAATTGATAACGACAAAATATATGAATTACCGAAAACATTACAATTGGAAAAGGTATTTATTCAAACACAAAACTTCTCCAAACTGAAACTCATTCCAAGTGATCAATTCATCAATTCACGTACAGCCCTGGCCCTATGCTACAATACGGAATGAAGCTGGAACAGATTTATTCAAGCGCCGCTACTCGACGGCGGAGAGAGAGAGAGCTCTTATGTCACCCCAGGTCTTTCTTCAATAACCTTTGTTTTTGTTCCAGCGAAAGGCTCACTGTACGTTTAGCTGCATGTAGCTCGCTAGTAATCGTAAATAAAAGCCTCAGATACGGTCCGCAATGCGCATAAATCCATGGTTGAAAGCATTAGCGTGAGTCTCAAGTCACATGGACCTGGTCAGTTTCGCCTTCCCCTGATTCACAGCGGCGGCTCTTGTGGCACACTCTGCCCCTTCTCAAACATCCCTTGGTATCTTCTAACAAGCAAAAAATAATTAGCTTCTCTCCCATTACCGACCAAGATATAAATTTCGTGCATCATTTTCTTTGTTAACGACCGTCTTTATGGCGACGACTTGAGCGCCTTATTAGTGCTGTATTATCGACGGCCAGAGTACTGAAACTTTTTTCGAACTTCATTTTGACCCGCTCCGCCCTTGTCATTGGCGCACGCCTCTGCTATTCCTGGAATCAGCCACTGTGGCTGGAGAAACTTGAGAATGCCGAAAAATTCCCTTTTGCAATCGCTTTGCTAGTATGTCGGCCTTGTTTACCTTTCTCTCAGTCCTTCTTAAGCGATGATGTTAAAACGAGCGAACGGGATACAAAAAGCACTTGCGGTCCTGAAACACCGTGGGAAAAAAAAAAAAAAAAATTGTTCTCGTTTTTCCCCTATTCGCATGATTGGACATGGGTAAGTGAATTCTAAAAAGTATTTGACAAATTGAATTGATGAGCACTGTTCAACATGGAAAGCGGTAGATCTAAAACTTAAAGCTCAAGCGACCCTGACAGGCGAGCTTTCCTATCTTCATTGTGTATGGTTCAAACGAACTGAAAACCTTGCCTTGTCTTGCTTGCATTTTGAGTTATAACGCACAGAAATTGTGTTTGCCCTTGCCCCTACACAATTACTTTACTTATATCAGTTATACCTGAAGGTATGAAAAAGAACTGAACAAGGGTAAATGGGGTACGCCTCAGTTCGCAGATGAGCCAACGTTTCGACAAGTGGACGTGTCTTCGTCTGGGCATAGCGATCATCACTTGCAGGGGTTTAAATACGTTTTTGCCTCCGAGCCTCCGAAGAAGAGAAGCTGGGGAGGGAAAAGTGGGTGTGAAGGCGTAGGGAGGAGAGGATGGGTGAGAAGAAAGTGGGTCGTGAAGTGAAAGAAAAATAAAATAAAAAAAAATCTTCAGTATGTACTTATTACCCTTGTTCAGTTCTTTTTCATACCGTGCAAACCATCTTCTTCCTTTCGTTCTACCTTATACCTGAAGGGGTATAATAAAAGAGGAAAGTGATGAGTCTGATGATTTGTCCATCGCAGAAAAAATTTAAAATTCTCTTTGAAGCACAAGCTAACCATCTAACACATCAGAGCAAACTTGCCAACACAAACCGTTTCTCGCCTTTCATCTGTTTGAAACTTTATGCCGTTCAAAAATATAAATAAAGAAATGCTCGGCTGCCGATAATAGGTAGGTACCTGCATGTTATCGCCGAATACAGCGCTGTAAATTGTGATGTTTTTGACAAGAGTCATTCTAGCATAGCTAATGATATAAACCATGTTTTTTTGACTGCTAGTTTAGCTAAATCAAGACACTCCCCGCAAGCCTCTTTATGTGTGTCGTGGTTATCACGAGTATGCACAATTTTCTGACGATTTTGTTTTGCTGGTGCGTCGTTCCAAGAAGTCACCAGTCGGCGGTTGCATTTGATAATCCAACCAATTAGTGCTCTCATTCGCGTCTGTCCATAGTCATTACACCCCATCAACTTTCTTGTGGGACTGCGTTTCCGAGCTACAGTTTTTTGATCATGCCGCAGAAAGACGACAGCCCCACTACACCCACCAAGACATTCACAGCTACCCCTGAGGCCAAAGTGTGCATCACGGGAGGAGGAAATCGCGAGGAGAGAAAAATTAACAAAGGAGCTTTCGTCTCACCGTCCGTAAGCGTGTTCTGAAAAAAAAAAAAAAAAAAAAAAGAAAAAAAAAAAGAAGTCCTTTTCCGCTGCCTTCCGCTTCCGCTTTTTCGCTTTTACGACTTCTAAGTTGCTTCTCTGTGATTAGAGAATGGGGCGCCTTTGATCACTCGATGTCACTACACTAATGAGCATCGAATTGAAAGCGCACTACTGCTTATTTGGAGCTGAGTGCCTTCTTATGGATTGCCTAAGGTGCAATTCCTAGCTCAGCCAAGCATGGGGCTTATAGTAGGTAAAATGGTGGCAACATTGCTTCTGTGGAAGGCAAAGATAAGCAGATTCACAATAGTATGTAAAATATCACAACGGAAAGCTTCCCTTTGTTAATGTTCAGCCTTAATAACAGTCCCTCCTTCTCTTTTTTTATGCGATTGATGCTCCATTAAAAGCGACAAAAATATATTTTAGATCTGCCATTGATACATTTGCCAGCGAGCAGAAAATAAAAAAAAAAGTAGAAAGAGCAAACAGAAACCAACTTTTCAAAATGCAGTTCAAATCATAATAAAAGAAACACAGATATTTAGCTCTAGTTGACCTCGGCTATGATAAAGATGTATGATCTTCGTTATAACCAATGTCACGCGTTTGTTATGTTCGAAGTCATATGGTGCGCATGTATCTTCGTTATTTATTTATTTATTACATACTGCAGACCCTTGGGTCCAAGCAGAGAGGCATAGTTGAGTACAAAAAAGAGCAAAGAACAACAACAAAAAGTAATAAGAAATTATACAATATTATTCGCAATGCATAGCCATCTGTAAATTAGTGTTCCAATCTGATATTGTGTGAGGGAAAAAGGAAAACATAAACTTGTTAGTTCGAGCATAATAGGGTGTCAGTGAGTCAGGATGATGATGTCTCGTATAGCGTGTTGATGCGGGAGATATATAAGGGGACTGGTTTATTGCAAGCTTGTTATTTATCAGGAGAGAAAGGAATTCTAGCCTCAGCTGTTTTCTGCGGGATTCAAGTGTGGGAATAGAATTATCGGTCATTGTTTGAGAGGGTGAGTCAAACCTAGCGAATTTATTAAATATAAACCGAATTGATTTTCTTTGTATTTTCTCAAGGTGCTTGATATCTGACTTAGTGTGAGGATCCCATGCTATGCATGCATACTCTAGCTTAGGTCTAATGAAAGAGATGTAAGCGAGTAACTTTACGGAAGAGGGTGCATTTTTCAGTTTGTCTCTCAAGAAACAGAGTTTGCGGAAGGCAGAGGAGCAGATAGTGTTAATATGTAAGTTCCAGGACAGAGTAGAAGTTAAGGTAACACCCAAGTATTTGTAGCTGTTAGTACTGCGCAGAGGTGAAGAACCAAGGGAGTAAGAGAAAACAAGCGGGGCTTTCTTACGAATAACACGGAGGAATACTGATTTGTCAGCGTTTATCAACATCCCCCATTCACTGCACCAATTTAATATGTTGGTTAAATCATTTTGAAGGACAATGTGATCATGTGGAGTTACATTTTTATACAAAATACAATCATCAGTAAACAGTCTGATTTGAACACCTGGACTCACAACATTCACGATGTCATTAATATATATCAGGAATAACAGGGGACCCAGAACACTACCTCGGGGCACCCCTGACGGGACTGGAAGAATGGCCGAGCTGCATTCGCCAATTTTAACGTACTGCGTTCGTTTAGTGAGGTGAGCAACAATCCAGTGTACAAAAATGTCTGGTATGCCAATCATTCTTAGTTTAAATATTAATTTGTCATGCGGCACCTTATCAAACGCTTTGGTGAAATCTAAAAATATTACATCTATTTGTCCATTATTATCGACGGATAACGCAAAATTATGAATTACGGATACCAGTTGTATTACAGTCGAATAACCCGTTCTGAAACCATGCTGAAACTCTGTAAGCACATTGCTTTCAGCCAAGAATTCATTGCTGCAATTTGCAACAATGTGCTCCAAGAGCTTGCAACATTGAGATGTTAAAGAGATGGGGCGATAATTTTGGAGTATTTTTCGATCTCTCTTTTTGAATACCGGAACAACTCGGGCCACCCTCAAGTCAGCCGGGAGCTCCCCAGACAAAAGTGAAACAGAAAAAAATTGAACAAGAAATTTCGCGACTTGTTCAGGATACCGCTTTAGGAAGATATTCGGTATTTCGTCAGGGCCACATGTAGTTTTCGCCTTGAGATTTACCAGCATATTGACAATACCAGCATAAGAAACAAAACTGGCATCAAATTCACGCTTCTTGGAAAACCCGGTAATAACATTTATTTGATACTGAAAAGACACTTTGAAAATATTCATTAAAGTGCTGCGCTATGTCTATGTCATCAGTTATCAGTTGTGTCATCCACTGTTAATTGCGGAATTGACTTCTTTTTCTCCTTCATATGCTTCCAGAATTTATCAGGATCATTTTTAATGAAGTTGTGAAGTATTATAGTAATAATATTTAGCTGCGTTCACCTTCTGTTCAAGCACATCCTGAGCTTCTTTTATTTTATTCGGATTGATATGCTTTTTCTTTAACTTTTTTAACTTTCGTTTAGCATGAATCACGTCGCGTGTCATCCAGGCGTGTCATAACCGAGGCTACGTTCTCGTTATATCCGATGACACATGGTATACATGCATCTTCGTTGTGTAGAGGTTCAACTACCCGTCAGCCAAGTTTCGCGAACGTTAGCCATCGGTCGCAGCCGCAGTCGCTGCTGCCGCTTCGATCTTGGCTCGCTTCCGTGCTTGGTAACGTTCTCGGCAATGGGCTAGTCTGGATTATCCTTCTTAAATAATCTATCCTCCTTGTTAGATAATCTAAGCAGCCTGTCTAGCATGGCTGCGGTCTCTAGGTTTAGGGAGAAGACGTATGTGTATGGCATATTTACCTAGGTCAAAGGGCGACGATGTTCGCTGCACAGTGCGAGAGTGTTTTGAAGCTGGAACTTAATGAAGACAATGAAGTGTGTTGCCCAGCGCGAGATGAAACAACTCGCGGCGCACGAGTACGTGGCGCCATCACTGGAACGCATGAGGTAATAGGTCCAGGAATAACTCGAAACGCGCAAATCAACGCGGTCACGTTTACGTGGAACTCGCCCGACAGATTCTAATTGGGCGCTTCTGGTCCTGCTAGCAAGCGCTTTCACATATCATCCACAGGGAGACGTGGCAAAGAGAAAGCTCGGCTGCAGTGCTGCATATGGATCTTCCGCGAGAATGAAAAGACCGAAAGCATCGATGACTTGACTCCGGAGTACAAATTCACCGCAGTGCCACTCAGTCGACGGGGCGTAGAACCAGCAACATGGCGGTAGTCATTATTCACCTCCTGCTGCTTATGCAGTTTCGTTCTTTTCACTGCACTTCAAAACCAAATGTGCTCGCTTTGCCGGTTAAATTGCAACATGTTTTCTTGACTGCATCTGGTCACAAATCAGCGTCTGTGTATAAAATGATTCTGCGTACTAAGCGCCATTGTGTTTTGCTGCTATTGTGCTCTGGTGATGTAGAAGGGAATCCTGAGCCCAACTATGGCAAGCAAATACATTAATTACGTATTAGTCAAGCTGCAATCTTATTTGAAGCTTAAACTCTGGGCTCAGCAATGCCTGCATATTAAAGGGCACAAATAAAATCATTTCTGAGGACTTCTCGAAAGACGTTCGCGAAAAGCGGCGGAAATTGTGGGAACATGAAAAACTGAACAAAAATGATTAAACAAAGCCTGTTCTGAAATTCGATACACTACACTCCGGCAATCGCCGTTTTCATTGGAACAGCACAAAAGAGGCAGTAGTCAAGCAGTGACCTCATAATTCCCGCGTCATGAAGACACTTGTCTACATCATGATAATAAATTGTCGCAGCAACAAAAATAAAGCGGATGCGTTTTCCTGCTTGCTTAGCTCAATTAAACCGACAGTTGTCTTGGACACCGAGTCATGACTGAGCCCAGATATCCTGAATGTCGAAATATTTCACAGCGACTACCAGTGATTTCGGCGTGATAGATGCACATGTGTAGAGGCGGGTGGGGGGGTGGGGGGGCGTATTTGTTCTTGTCCTCGATTGTATATCGTGTGTTGAAATTAATTTTCCTGACAATGAAGCGGAATTGTTTTCTTTTGCAAGCTTAGACTATCGAACGGAAAAGCCATGGCTATAGGGACCTTTTATCGTCCTCCCGGAGCTGTTAATGTTGTCTGTATACGAACCTTGAGAGCGTTCACCAGCGCCGCCCTCAACCATAGCGGTGGACGTGGAACGTCCTGTGTTACCGCCAGCGTCACGTAGAACGTGATCAAGAGCGAGGGCGAAAGCTGTGCTAGAACCCTCTTACGCTACCTATGGCTTCAAGACTGCCAGAACCGAGACCCCCGTAGGCTACAAGCAGATGAATGAAGGGGAAATGAGGGTACTCGTTATAATACATGAAGGAAAGAAGCCAACAGTCGGCGAGGCCAAGGAAAGCATTGGGGATTGTACTCTATGTCTTTTTCTTTTTTTTTTATTTTTACTTCGGTAATCACAAAAATTAGTAATGTAATCTGTTTAGGGGAAAGATAAACACAAAGTAGAAGGAAAAACAACGTGCCGATGGTGGGGACCAAACCCACGACCTCCGAATATTGCGTCCGGTGCTCTTCCAACTGAGCTACATCGACCGCTGTTCCACCTGCTACTTTCTCGGGCGAGGCATTTCGAATCACTTGAGGCGGCCGCGTAAAAAACATGGCGAATTCGACGTGCAATGTGGGCGGCTGTTAGCTGACTGCAGTTTGGTAGGCAGTTTGATAGGTGGTGAAGTAAGCTGACACATCTAGTTGTGATTGCAGAAAGCACTGAAACTTCGTCATAAGAGAGCGTTTCAGCTGCGTCACCTTGTAGAGGATTAATAATGGAGACGCAGATTTACAGCCACACGAGGGTCGTAGCTCCCCTCCCATTGCAAATGTTTTGCTCTTATAGAGAAACCATCGATCCGTACCGTCCTTGCCAAGCGCAGCAATGCGGCCCGCTACGCAAGCGGTTGATCTGCGCGAGACGAGGCATTTCAGAGAGCAACAAAAGGGAAAGTTGGGCGAGTTGTAGGCTGTTCATGATGGTTTCGTGGGCACTCCTTAATACAGAGACAAAAACAAGAAAACAAGAGAAAAGAGGCGCCAGTCCCGTGTTTTCTTCTCTTTGTCTCTGTGTTAAACAACGCCCACAAAACCATCACAAATTTCAGAGAGCACTGTGATGGTTTCTAATTATCTGTCTGGTCAGTTCGTGAGCATAACCTTGGAGGTTATATGTTGCGATCGCTGTACAGGAACTTCGCACGACAGGCAGCGAGAGATCACCAAATAGTGTCTTAAACGTCGGCCCTAAACACTGCCATTTTTGCCTTGCACTATGCACTCACTGCAATGTCAATGAATTGAAAAGCTTTTCCACGATGGGAAAAGCAAGCAAAAATACTCACAGCTTCTGTTTTAATAAATAAATGTATGTGCGATGCAAATGGCACATATTTGCTTGCCACATGTGATGTGTTTCATATATAAAGTTTTGTTTTAATATGCATTCGGGCTCTCTATTTGCTTAGTTTTTAGAAAAAAAAAAGTACTCTAGAGCCCGTTATGAAGGTACGCTCTAATCATTTGATGTAATTGAGTGATATTTTGTGCTGGTTGCTTTCTTTTTTTATTACAGCCGGAAAATAATATTCTTTTATTGATGTGCATTTACCGTTTCGACAGTAAGAAATGCGCGCGCGGCGCCATCCTAGCTGCATACCACGACTTCCTCAGTCATCTTTCGGTTTCTTTCCTTATTCTCCGTTTATCCCCCTCTGCATGTGTATGGTAGCCTGGGTATCACCTAATTAACCTTCCAGCTTCTACGTTCTTCTGTTTCTTTCTCTTTTGTGTTTCGTAAGAGCTTATCGCACGCCAGCTTATGAAAATTTTACCGACTAGGTGTAAGGGCCAGCGTATGCCTTCGACTTCGCGCGCGCGCTTGTGTGTGTGTGTGCGCTTTCCACACACACACACACACACACACACACACACACACACACACACACA
>JAJIZL010088271.1:0-20235 GCA_023969395.1 Amblyomma maculatum | reverse complement strand
GTTATAACATTACTTCCCTGGAAGAGCTGCAAGAGCTCGTAGTGGTAAACAAATTGAAGGAGATGTTAAGTCCCGATGCCCGGGCCTTTGTTGTTCAAAATGAGACTACAGGGAAGGCAATGCGCCCGGATGAAGTGGCCAACCTCGCGGAACAATTTGATGAAAGCCAAATCGCTAAAGACCCTAATAGGAGCACAGGAGAATCGGTGGGTGGTACAGCGAGCACGGTAATGAGAGAGAGAAAAACAACTAACTCGGCTAGGACGCGCTATGATGGTGCCGGACGATCGGCTCCTTATGCCAGGGCGCGTAGGCTGTGCTACGAGTGTGGCCTTCCTGATCATCTTGCCCGCGATTGTCCGAAACGGCGGTCAGCACAGGCGAACCTCGTGCAAATGACAACAGATGACGGAGGTTTGGTGGCGCGTGTTGCGGGAACTAAATTCGGGAATGCAAACGTAAATAGTGGAAAACGCCCGTTTCGCGCCCTCAAAACGATCGCACTCTGTTGTGGAAAGGCCAAATTCGTGGGGCACTTGGATTCACGAGCGGAGGTCAGTGTCATCAGACGATCAATTCTCGGAGACCATGTGTCACTTACCGGTTCAAGCATAAAATTAACTGGTGCGTTTGGAGAGCAAGTGCTGGCAAAATTGGTATACGTCCCTTTGAAACTGTTGGCTACTCCTAAAGACGTCGGTGCAGCCACGGTTGGCACAGAAGTTCTCTGTGCTTTGACAGACAGGTTAGCCCCAGGGATAGACGCACTTATCAGCCCAGACACGCACGCGCAGTTGCTGGGAGAAACCACAGTGACAACGCATCAGACCACGCCAGCGGGCAGCAGTGGTGATGATTTTTACGGAGTCGTGGCGGCGACCGAGGCTATTACTACGACTAGCGAGCCACATGGTGCTACTGAACGTGAGGTTTTTCGTCGCACTGACACGGAGGACTTTATGTTGAGAGACGTGCGGAAGCAGGTCGGAGCGGTTGGCCACGGCGCGGTAGAAAAGGGTAAATTGAAGGGAACTGATTCAGACGTGTTAGACACATTAAGTATCTGTGCAGTGACGGGTAAGCAGGCATCCAGGGTTGATGCGATCTCTGATAATGATACACATCCGGAGCAGTTAAAAGGTGCAACCGTAGCGTCAGTAGGGGAGACCGCACTAAGCGGGGAGGATGACAACAGAGAGGAGAGCGTAGACGCAGCTAGAACTGTAACGGTCAGCACCAAGGCTGGTGACGACAGTGCCATTGTTGAGAGTAGGAGGCGAAAGAGAGAACGAATGCCTCTTGGTCGTCTTTTTCTGTTATTTGTGTTTTGTGTGTCCGCCTTGTTTGGGGTGCCATGGTGCGTTGAATATGGAGCCACGAGGCATCTACCCTGTTTGAGTGCCGCGCGACCGGTGCTGAAGTGTGCTGCATTCCTAGAAGCCATGCATCACAGTGGCAATGGGGGTGTCGTGCACGCTGTGTGTTGCCCCGAGCACCGCGAGAACGAACGGTCGGCTTTTGAGTGTTTGTGTATGCCGTGCATCCCGCGAAGCGTTGGCGGACTAAACACATTCCCGAAAGCAGAGCAGCGACGCGGCGGTGGGGACTGGAGAATCGGCGCCGGGAGGACGGCGAGGAGAAGAAATTTATGGGCTCCCGCAAGGCGCACTGCCCGTGTCATTCGAGCTGGCCGCTGCTCGCGGCTGGGAGCGGGAGCCTGCAACGGTCGCCGGCTTCTGGGAAGCGTTCGAACCTCCGAGGTGTTGGGAGCTTGGGACGCGAAGACAGCCGTGGACCTGGAGAGGAGGACTCTCGGAGGGAGAGAGGGGTCGGAGCAAGCACGGTGGACGCAACGACGAGAGAAGTGGACAGATGGGACTGAACCGGAGTGTCGTGCGGAGAGGCCGCACTCCGAGTGATACGTGTCATATGCGCGCAATATGTAAATAAATTCCTAATAATCAAGATATGCCAAGTGTGGTCGAGCTTCGTCGGGGAATGCCAGAGGGGCAGAGCAAGGGACCTGCCTGACTATCATGATGCAACGCTTTGCCTAATGTTCTGTCGAAAAGCAGAAAGGTACTCCGTGAAAATGCGCATACTGAGACCAGCACTAGTTCTTCAGCATGCAAATAATTTTTTTGCATTTCGGAGTAAGTCTTCAATGGTGCAACAAGAGCTGTAGGATGCCAGAGTGTGGAAGCCTATGTTTCATGCACTAAAAATCATGCTTGGAATACATAGCTGTGTAAGCCAGATTGAAAATCAGATGAAAAATTTTGAGTATACAGGTAATAGCATGCTTGCTCATATCTGAAGAAATAATGCTCTAGAGTAAAACTATGCACACAAAAGTAAGACTTTTCCATCAATAATTTTGGAAACAATAGCAAATCCCTTCTTGCATGCACTGCGTATAAAAAACTAAACTGCTGTGCCGTGCATAAACTGCAAATGTGCTTAAACAGCATGCAAATAACAGCAAAAATTACAATGCAATATTTCAAAAGATTATTTTACCAGTTGACATCAATAAAACTAAGTAGGTGAATTTGCCTGCTCTATTTGTTATTAGAATCATTTTTACAATGCACAAAAAACATTCAGTCTAGTGTAAGCACTTACAAGATGAAGCTGAAAAAAGTTTGAAGTATTTGAATTGCACCAACTAAATTAGGCTGTAATTTTTAAATACCTCAGTTAGAGAGTTGCATGCCTTAAGTGGCCTATGTTTAATTAACCATCTGCTTACAAGTGCACGTCTGAGGCCTGGTTTTGGCTGTCATTAGTCCTCGCTACATGCCATACTGTTTCAGACTGGTAATGAGTTTTGATTTTCAGCTCTAGTTAGGTTGTTTGCTCTCCACTAGTGACACTAATTCCAATATTTCATTTAACTAACCAAATCCGCTTAATCACAAGAAAGCCAAAGCGCACAGCAGGCATGAGCAACATATCACCGGCTCGATTCTGATATGTTACATTCCCAATGCAGCAGGTCCTCTTTAAGTGGTCTGCCAAATAATTTCTTCCCAGTTCTTTCTCTTCAAAAGCATATTTTCAGCTCGTGTGCATGAAAAGGAGGAAATTAACTTCAGCAAGATGTGTTATGCAGGGAAACCCAACCATCTGTTTTGGTAACAGAGTGGATTCTAGGCCAAGGTAAATATAACTGAGGCAGCAGTCAGTACAGGGGAAGGTAAATACAACTATGGCAGCAGAGATTCACCACTTACATTAGATGCGTGAACATGTCAAAGGCAATCCAGCCAACTATTTTCTTCCCGAGTTTGTCAGGCACGTCATCCTGCTCTACGCTTCGAACTTCTGAAGCTACATGTAAATGCATTTGTGCCAAGGTGTATTGGTCTGCACTTCTTGCACCGTCCTGCCTATTCTCTGTCTGAGGCAGAACTTGGAGTACTCTGTTGACAGGCCTGAAATGTGATAGTAAAGATACGGCCATTGCACTAACTGATAAGTCAAAAACAAGGCTCAAGCAAACAGCTCCACATTTCTAGGCTCCCTCAAAACTTAGGAATTCATTTGGAAAGCAAGTCACCAGACAAGCAATGACACCAGATCATGAAACATTATCCAAAAGGGAAATACATATTATTTGTTTCAGGTTACCCAACATTGTGAAGTATGCACTTCTCTAAACATTCCCTTCTTAATTCAGTACATAAATCTTAGTTACTCTCAGAATAGATGAATAACTTGATAAAAATGTCAATATCTCCCGCGACAGCTTCCCTTCAAAAAAGAGTGCATTTATACCTTTCTACAGGCGGGCCATGAGGAGCTTCACCAAGAAGGCGGTTAATCCATGCCCCGTCCTCCAATACTGTCTCAGGGTCAAGGTCAACAAAACACTTGAATCGGTCGTTGTATACCTGAAAATCAGCACTGAATATAGCAAGCTCATAGGATGACACCAAAAGCATTACCTAAATACTGATGTCATGCTGATGGGGGTTGCCCTTTCCTGTTGATCTTAAAACAATATATGGCCCTCATGTCAACCATGAACCAGCAGTTCATAGAAAAAATTTAGGTCGCACTAATTTTTGACTAGACATTGCTTCCTTGCTGCCACAAGAGAAAAGCAAGTGTTTTAAGGACAACTGAATTGAAAATTTTACCAGTTTAGTTCCAACCTACACCAATTCCACAACAAAAAAGGAGCATCAGCATACAGTGGACACACACACATGCACGCACGCGCATACACAGAGAGGGAGAGAAGAAAAAGGATGCACAAGATAAGCTATGATAACAGCCGTTAGCCATGTGTTACAATTATTGTTCTGAAAGTGGCAAACTGGCTTTCAACAAATGGCTTGTAAAGCACGCAGTATGCACGTGCAATAAAATTGAACTATGTGCATAATTTTGAGTGCATGCATGCATTTCGAAAATACAATCTGCAGTTACATTTTTACAATTCCATCGCAAGGATAGAAAACAACAATTAGCCTGCGGCTGTCACTCAGTGGAAGAGCAACACGTACGGACGCGAGGGAAACAGCGCCTCGGTGGACGGCGAGCCGGAAAGAAAAATGACGCTCAGATTAGCGTTTAAAATTTGCGTAGCTCGGCTTCACCGGCTGGCTCACACACGGCTGATGGTGGTCATAGCCACGAGCATGGAAACGAAGCTCCGAAAATGAAACTATGCGGCTGTAGTGTTTTAGGCCTAGAGGCGGCGGTTCCCCTGTCACCCTCACGCTTTCCGCAGAGTTTCGCAGGCGCGTGAGTGCGCAGTGCAGTTCTGGCTTCAGGAGCATGAAGAAAGAACGCCGAGCGACGCCTCGACGATCGAGAACGTGCTCTCCTATAAACTGTACAAGCTAACCGATGCGAGTCCAACGGCACCCGAATTAACGAGCGCCCCACGCCTTCCTATGTTTGCTATAAGAACGTACGCTGACGAAAAATCATCCGTTTCTTAACAGGCGGAAGGGGAATTAACAAACTAATTTTTAGTCTATATTAGTCTATCCCGCAGTGAACAAAGAAGGTATCGCAAACATGCATCGCAAGCGTCCAGGTGCACGTGTGCAGGAAAATATTTCGTGCGCTATAGGCACGTACACATCAAGCTTGTACACCCGTCAACGACTGCAATACGATAATGCCAGTGATTGGCCTCAAATCATCTCTCCTCGACGATTAAGCTTACAAGGGCATGATAAAAAGAACATGCATGGCCGCGCAGCCGATTAGCGAGTTTTAATTACTGACGACCGTACGTGGTGCTCATGCGCAAGCAGAAATCGGTATGCAACCACGTTCATTTTTTTTTCTTTTTTTTTTCTCTCGTCAAACGTATCATGGTTTTATGTGTCTCCCGTGCTCACGATTTGACAAAGATCCGGAACACACATCACGCACAGCATGCAAAGCGAGCACTCACCTGAATCAGCAGGCGGTCATCCACCAAGTAGGCGAACTCGCTGTCAAGAAGGCTTGCGCCAAGTCAGCGAGCGTCTGGGTGCCTGATAATGTGATAATTTTTCTCGACTCCCCGCACGACACCAAACAAGCTACCTGCATGGAAATTTGCTCGGCACCATGCCGCCCTTCGCAGTTCAGCGAATCTGACACTTCTCCCAGCTTACTACGCGCCCGCACTTCCACAGCGAGACCTACCGCACACCACCGCCGAAAATGGCGACCGGTGCAAAAAACCCACGGCTGACGCAATGTTTTCGCGCCTTTTCGCTAGGGAGAAAGGGGCAGCTAGGCAAGGAGGTGTTTGCTGCGCATTCATCCTCCTTTGATTCAAGCGTGCTCTTTCTCTCCTCAACGTGATCACATCCTCCACACCTCTCTTCTTCACCGCGTTGGACTTTCAGCCCGAACAGTGCCTTGGCATGGTTTCGACTTTCCATAGAAGCGCGCCGCACGGTTGGCGGGCGAGGATATCGCATGAACAGGATGCGCTGATCTTCGCCGCGCCGCGAATATATTGAGTTACGCTATCGGAAAGGCAACAGGTCTGTCGATGCACGGTTCGCGCGGTTCACAGACCTTGAGCGCTAAGACTTTGCAGCTTGGCTTAGATGCTAACTTAAAAACGCGCAGAAAACAGCACTCTCGTCGGCGCCAGTGTCATCCGCGAAATTGCGCAAAGCCGCGCGGTGCTCGATTTTCCCCAGGTGTTTGTCGGTGGTTGTTCCTTCCCGTTCGTTGCTTGGAAGTTCGCAATTGTCTGCCTTGCGCATTCGCCGATGTGTCGTTGATAACTTTCAGTGACTATGACTTCCGCTTGCTGTTTTCGATGCCCTGTGTGCCCGTTTTCGGCCAGTAAATTCATAACTGTCGTATGGCATCTGGAACATGACCACTCTTCGGATCCAAGTTTCATAATCGCGTGTGGCATCGATGGTTGTCAAGAACACTACAAAGTTATGGCGAGCTTCCGAAGCAGCCTTTATCGCAAACCATTTCGTCCGGTGACCACCAAACTGCAGCGAAACTTGAACTCGAAGAAACGAGCTGTAGTGCTGATGCTGCTGGCTCGGACACCTCAGTGGTGGCCAGCGATGAACGCTCTGCCAGTTTATCAGCTCTGCAAAATGAGCCGTCCTCGCCGCAAGGTTCAGGACGCAAGGAGGTGCCGGAGTCATTGTCTTTCCATGCCTTTGCGACCTTCTTGAAGGAAAACCTGCCTAAATTTTTTTTTTGATATTGGTGGAAGTAGGAAAATCCCTCACTCTGTGAAAGTTTGTTTAGAAAAATCGAGATCATAATTCAGTCGGCCTTGAAGCAATTTCCTAATCTTGTAAAAGGTGAACTCGTTAAGTGTTTTTCTACCGTGCCAGAATGCATGAGTGGAGCACTGGATTGCACTTCATTTAGCGACCTCTTTAATGATATTCGGTCAGATTTTGGGCTCAAGCATTCCTGAAGACAACGAGGATTGGGAGATTTACCTCCTCTTCAGAGGAATCGTTGATATTGTGTTGGCTGACGAAATTCCAGTGGAAGCACTTCTTACCTAGAGAACAAAATTGAAGAATGTTTGTGCTCTTTTCTCGATTGCCATTCATCTACTCGTCTTTTCTTCAATAGGCGTTTTCTTTGCTCTGTCGAGGGGAGCTTTTTGTTTAAATCGTGTTTTAAAGCCATCAATGCCTAAATTGTATCTCCATGGCCTTTTCATGTTTCCGCACCGTGATGCTTTGGTATGTCTTGCGTGGTTGCGTATGCTGCTTCCACTGCTTCATTTTTAGTACGGCCCCATCTGTGATCCTTTACGTGCACTGTAAATGAGAACCCACCGATTACGCCGACGGCAACGCAGCTCAAGCCAAGAACGGGCGCATAGGAGCTGCATTACAAAAGTAAGCAAAACCTAACAATGGCCTAACAAGTGGCAAGACAGCGTAAAATAAAGTGCTGTCACAAATTCTTTTTTTTTTTTTTCAGCAGCCGTTTTAATCCCTACCCGCCGTCTTTGGCCGTGACTGCGTTAAGGCCACGTGGAGAGTCAGACGCCCGCAGTGGAGAGGGTTGCAAGAATTGATTCCTTTTGCGACTCCTTTCGTACAGAAAAGAGTCGCAAAGTGGCAGAAAGGAGTCAAATTGCTGTGACTCCCCACACTCGACTCTCTTTTTTTTAAGAGTGTTCCCTTGTTGTGGTTAGACCCACTTCGCGCAGAATCTTTGTCCTTGATTCCCTTGTCCCTGCACAAGTCCATAGCAGGTGACGAACATCCACTTCTGCAGCTGGTGTGGAACACTTTGGGCATGTTGTTGGTCCGATTTCAGCTTGCGATTCCCATCGGCATTTTACCGACGGGGTAAGGGCCGCCCCAGCTCTTATCCTTCTAAGGGAAACCTCCTCCAATCTCGTTAAGTTACGAGGGAGTGGGAATGTACACGGGGGAATGAGGGCACGTGTACTTTTCCTTAAAGAGGATGCTAAAATGGAAACAGCGGAGCGGGCATCGAAAGGGAGCCTGGTGGGGGGCGCATTAGTGTGTGGAACTTCGTGTGTGAGGTGGTCAACTTTTCTCTGCTCAGCGTTCTCAGCATTGTCTTGTGTCCAATGTATCTGGATGCTTATCTTTGTTTTTTTATTGAGTGCGTGGATTTCCTGGGTAACAAATAGCGTCTTCGTCACTTTCTTTAGTTGTTTTATGGCGGCTAAGGAGTCTGTATAGATGTGGGCTTCTGTTATCGAATCTATTTTATTTATGGCCTCCATAGCATCGCGGATTGCATACAGTTCCATCACAAGTGGGTCCGGGTATTCTAAAAGATATTCTTTATGTACCTTTAGTTCGCTGTGTGTTGGACTAGTAGCTGCTGTTCTACCGCCATTTTCTCTAATTGATGCGTCCGTATATGCAATTAAGGTACCTGGAAGTGCATCAACCAGAGGTCGAGATGCCAGCTTTTCTTTGCGACGAAGCCGAGTGGTCTTGTTTGTCGTGATAGTAGTGAATTCCCAAGGAGGGGGGTCAGCCATTGGTGGTGTTCGAACTGCCACTTCGTTGTACAAGGATGCTATGGGCGTAACGTACTTTCGCTTCATATCCCTTGTTGCCTCTCGTTGCTCAATTAATTCTGTCAACGTATTTATCTGTGCAAACTCTTGGAGAATAGGGATAGGGGTAAGTTTTGGTAAGGCCGTGATAGTGCGCATTGCGTTTCTATTTATTGTTTCCAATTTTGCCCATTGCCGCCTCGTGAGTCTTTGGAATTGGGCCTGGTATAGTATCCTCGGCTGTAACACTGATTGTACAAGACGTCTTGCCATGTCCGCTCGAGCTCCTCCTCCCCTAGACGAAATGCGTTTTATCAAGTTTAAGGAAGTCGCAGCTACTTTTTTCACTTTATGAAGCCATTGTGTTCCTTTGCCGGATTTGTGAATTTCTAGGCCAAGAACTCTCAACTCGTCCACCTCTTCCAGTGCCTGATTTCCAATCTTTAGGGAGACTGTTTGCGTTGCCAATTGTTTTCTTCCATTCTTGTTGGCAACATGAATGTAACTGGACTTTTGAGGTGATAATTCCAGGCCTGCACTTTGCACGTACTCATCTATGGTATTTAAAGCCTCTTGCAGATGCCGAATCTGTCTGTCAATTTGTTTATGAACAGACCAAATCGTGACATCATCTGCGTATATCATGAACCCCACTTCTGGTATTTTAGCTAATTTCCACGCCAATGGGATCAGTGCGATATTAAATAATAAAGGTGCTAACACTGACCCTTGTGGCACGCCTCTGTTCGAGGTGTAATTGCCAATTTGTTTTCCGTTTATCCGGATAGAAAACGTCCTGTCCTTAAGCAGATTATGTACTGCTTTTATGACCTGCAAGGGAATGCCCATACATTCCATGTTGCTAAGAATCTTGGCATGTAACACGTTGTCGTATGCCTTCGCCATGTCGGTAGCCACTACAGTGCGCACTAGGTGGCTATAAGGCGACACGTGTATGACCTCTTCAGCGAGCACAGCCAGTCCATTTTCTGTCCCAAGGTTTGTTCGGAACCCAATTTGTCGAGCATGGTATTTTTTATTACTTTCCAACCACCATGACAGGCGGGTGGCTATCATCTTTTCATAGATTTTGCAAATTGTGGGTGTTAGCGAGATAGGCCGCAAAGATTCTAGACTTGTGGGAGGTTTCCCAGCCTTTGGTATTGTTACCACCACCGAGTGTTTCCAGCCGAGTGGAATGTCTCCTCCTTGCCATACCTCATTTACCACATCCAACAAGCCGTCAACTGCGGCTCCTTCTAAATTCTTGAATACTTCATAAGGAATATCGTCATGTCCAGGCGCAGTTTTACCATTCGCTTCTTCTATAGCAGCCAATAACTCCAATTTTGTAAATGGTAATGTTATTCCTGTTTTATCAACCGCATCCACTGTCGGTGAAGGCGCCGGATAATGTGCGTGGTTCGGGAAGAAAAGGGCAGCAGCCTGATCTGCAAACTCTTCTGGTGTAAGCTGTAATGCGAGTCTAATACTTTCTGCATGATCTTTAACCTGCCGCCTCTTTTCCATGCCATGGAAAGTCCTCCAGAGGGCCTTGTTATTCGTTCCTGAGCCCAAACGACTGCACCACTCATCCCATCTCCTATGAGCCAGCTGTTTTTCATATCGGCGTGCCTGTGCCGTCACTCTGTTTACCTCAATTCTTCTTTGCACGTCTTCAGGATGGCGACCAGCCTGTATCTCGGCCCGCTTTCGGCGTGCCCAAAGTTTTAGTAGGTGCAGGTCGGGAGTTGGCTGATCTTCGTTCACTGTAGTTGTAATGGTGTGATCCTTGAGTACCTTTTGAAGGGTAGTAACGAGAGTATTCGGGCTAACTGAATGCGTTCGAGTATCCTGCCGTACACCATCCCAATGTGTAACAGACGCTTTCTTTCGAATTTTCTTCATATGTCCCAAATTAAGACCAATACCAATGGGGACATGATCACTACCCCACGCATCTAATTCCGCCTGCCATAGTGGTGCACCAGGGCCCTTCCACCACGTCAAGTCTGGTGAGCGTGTTTGTGTTGCAGGTAGTGTTGCGACTCCTGGATGATTTAGCAGTGTAAATTCCATTTCTGTGAAGGCAGTATGAACTTGATCACCCCTTTTAGAATCATAATCATATCCCCATACGGTGTGCGGAGCGTTAAAATCTCCACCGATTAGTATCGCAATTCCAGGGTATGAATGGCGAATATGCTTAACCCATCCAAGATTAAGCACTGTGTTTCTTGGCCTAGCGTACATGGACACTAATATAAGGGGCGTTTTGTTCGGACGCGTGAGTACAGCAACTACTTCCTGCTGAGTGTTGCACCACTTGCTCAAGTCAAGTGGCGTTTGGGGAATGTTGGCCCTAATGTAAACGGCAGCTTTTCCTGGTGTTTCGGCCTCTGCTCTTGCTCGTTTATCAGGGATAGAAGGACAATGGTACCCTATATATCCTGTTATTGAATATAACCTATTGTGCTCCTGTATCAAGAACGCCCATGATTGTAGCTTACCGTACAATAATTTTGTATTTATTTCCCCAACTTTATTACAGAGCCCTCTGCAGTTCCATTGTGTAATCTGTTGCCACTTGTTTCGGCTACTTCTATCCATGATGTAAGCTGCTCTGAATGAGGTGTGTCAGTTGCGTAAGCGTGTCCAGTACCGCCTTCCAAATAGGTATGTTATCGGCAGGTTTACAATTCGGAGCATCCACTAACCTTGCTGTCGTACTGCCTGCAAGCGTTTCTTTCTGTTTTTCTGAGCTCTCCTTTCGTCGTTGCGCTATATGTGCTTTCTTTTGTCGCAGCTGTGCAATTTGTGCTGAAAGCATCACAATTTCTTTTTCTATTGCATCCTGCTGGCTTGTGCAGTCTTTAAGGTCCGGAAAATCATCAGTAGTGAATGCCACTGTGCTCCGTTTTGTGCGTCGTCCATGTTTTAGCGTAGAAGCAAAAGATGCACTGTTCTGTGCAACCACCTCAACAGGCTCTTCTTCTTCTAGCGGGTCATCAAACAGCTCTTCGGCCAGAGTTGCAAATCTGTTTTTAACCATTAACGGTGCATATTGTTTATGTCGTCCAGCCCTTGCTAACTCGAGCTTTCGCTTTTTTGTCGGACACTGAGATGAAGTGATATCGTGATCATCAGATTTGCATAGGCCGCATTTGAATTTCGCTTCTCCAGATTCAGTTATGTATTCGGGGTTAACTCCATATGGACAAAATTTCTGCATATGACCTTCTCTGTAGCACCTGTAACAGTGAACCGGTCTAGGTTTGTACGTTTTGGGTCGCACTATGCGGCCATTGTAGTAGAATCTGTCCGGAAGAGTATCTGGTCCCTGTAATGTGATGAGAAAAGTGCCTCTGTTCCCCATACGACGTGCGGCTAACACAGTATGTGTTCCTGATATTAGGTCTCTGGCCACCGTCTCCGGGGAATCTTGTAGGTCTAGGTCATAGAGGACACATCGCTGAGTATTTGGACCTGACGCAAAATACGTCTGGACAGGAAGATACTCCTCTGTCGTGATTGGAATCTGTGTTACTGTGGTCATTTTGCGTGCATCCTCAATGGTGGCTAAATGTACTGTGACAGTATTAGATGCCCTGTGGCTTACAAACCCCTGGTAACCTGTGGTACCAAGCGCTGCGTCTATTACTCTCTGCATTGTTCTGGTGGGTATCTTAGTGATATCAAACTGCACTGTAGGTCTGATATGCACTCTGAAGGATTTCTGCAAGGCTGGTGTTGGATAAGCGGATGCTAGCTTATCAGGGGCGGCCCTTACCTTCTTTGCCGGTGGTGTGTTGACTGGTGGCCCAGGTAGTTTGACCAGCCGGGGTGTCCGTTGAGAAGCGTTAGTGACGACTTCCTGTTGCACATCCATAGCCTGATGTGTATCGTTTAGCTCGGGTAGCGGCCCGAGCGTTGTCCTCGTATTCGAAGTAATGTCTACGTTGCTCTGTGGCCAAGTGCTAGCTCCAGGTAAAGGCTCGTTACCGCAGCCTGCCGTTGTGCTTGCAGAAGTCACAGCGACTACCGGAGGGTCCATTGGCGTCCCCATTCTTGCCATATTATCAGAGCTGCGGCTCCGCCGAGTCCCAGTAGGCCTAGCAGCATGGCCGCGTCGGCATTCTGCAGCGTCTACCCGGAGGGCTGTGTCCTTGATGCTCTTCTTGCCACGCACGGGTTGTTTGGCCTTTATGCTCTTCTTCAAGAGTTTGATTGCCGCTGTGTGGGCGCGGACTGCAGACGTAGTTCGAAATCTTACTGGACACGATGTAGCCACGGTGCTCAGCGACACGTCTTCTTCGTCTTCCGAGTGGGATGCTAAGGATTTTTTGATGGTGCGAAGGTTGTAACGGTAAAGGCTGACGACGCCGTCAACGCCATGTACGCAACCGAACATTTTTAACTCGATAACGTCAAAGGCCCAGACGTTCTGCAGAAAACCCGGCGTCGATGTTGTCGTGTCAGCGCTGTGAAAGAAAGATTACGAGGTCGTTAAGGATACCTCTTAAGAGGTGAATGGCGAAAGCCTTCTGGTAGTAATAGTAATAGTCATTAGTAGTCATTTTAGTCATTACTACTCACTGCTAAGCGTTTAGGTATTTCTAATGAATTGTAGTTGCTACAAGTCGACGTTATAATATATTGGTCATTACTTGTTATTAGTAGTCACTGCAAGTCATTAGTAGTCATTACAAGTCATTAGCCGGTCATTTCTTGCGTTACTACTCAACATTTGAGTAATTTCTAATCATTTGTAGTCGGTACAAGTCGTCGTTAGACATATGAGTCATTACATGTTATTAGTAGTAATTACCAGTCATTTTAACATCTACCCATCTGTATGGTAACCTCTATTGATCACTAACTATCATTATCAATCATTTCTCCTTTTTAGTGTGCTTTAGTTGTCTTCATACGGCAGGCATTTCCTAGCGAAGCATCGGACGGTCACGTCTGGTGGTCACTTTCTGCCGACGCACCATGAGCCTAGACAGGCCTTCGCCTTAAGCCTGGCGATCTCACACTGGTGAGATCGCGCGGCTCGATTCGTCACGGAGGGGGAGACCCGCGACAATCGCCGAGCGACAGGGAGTGTTCACACCGGCGTGCGACTTCGCTTCCCGACAACCCCTCTCCGAACGAGATTTGAACGTAGAGCCAACTTTCGCGCCTTTACTGCCTCTGCTACCGCGCTCGGGTTAGATCAATTCGAACTCATTTCGGGTATGAATATGTGCAATTATTAGCGAGGAAGAAGATCTTATGGTTATCTCCATGTATGCAACTAGGCGGCAACGATGCGTTCAGGAAACAGAAGAACGGCAACAACGGCTTGAAAAGGATCGTATTGGTCGTGCTGCTCGACAAGTAAAGTAATCGTACGGTCAACATGGCACAATTGGCTACACTACGAGCTGAACTATAGCGTAGCCATGCTATTATTACTTTCGCAACCTACCAGGCTTAACTAAAGCTAAGCCCCAGCTAATTTAATAGGCGCACAAAATAAGGGATTGATAAATAAGCAGGAAGAAACTACATGCACGAGGGCACGGAAATGCAAGAGGAAATCCAAGGAAATGCGATAGCTTTACAAATACCGCTTCATAACCTTTAAACGGAGCATAAGTGCCCTCTAATTATTTTTTTTTCTGCGTGCGGCTACACATAACGTTCATGCGTTAAACACCCTGTGTCATTGTGCTCTCTGGTAAAGTTGCTCTTAAAGCGTAAAATATTCATCATCAGCCTCTAATTGTCTACAAGGAACACTGCATTCGCGTACCGCCATGAAAGGGCGTCTGTCATTGGTCTCTCAATTGCCGTTATGCTGCGGCAGTATTCGGAGCACGTGGTGAGAAAACTGGCGTGGTAATGCTTCACTGGTCTTCGTGTTGAACTTCGCGCTGAAATTGCTCATTTGAAGGGATGCGTTACAAGAGTGCGCACTTCAGTGAGAGAAGGACCCACGTACATTGTCACTCTGTTCCTCAAAACAAGTCAGAAGGCCTAAGTTAATTATTTCACAGAATTACTAACAAACAGAAAATTCACGCGAGTTTGGCTGCTGGATTCATTTGTTGTGGGATATTCTGCGCAGCTAAGCAAAATCAGCCGCGTTGATAGAAAGTGGAATGACAAATCAGGCAAGTCAGCCCTATAAGTACAGGTAACTGCGAAGCTGGATCATGAGCGTGCGTGTAGATGGCAGCAAGTAGACTGGATGCCGAATGGCGAACTAGAAAGCAGAGAGAGAGCAGGATGGAGGCGTACGGTAACAACATCCGGTGCGAAGGATTCATTTGGCCGTTGGATGACGTGCGACAGGAGGTGTCGGAAAGAAGTGAGACAAAGGTTTCGTCTAGCAGTAGTCATCAAACGGCTGCCGCCTAGGACGGTTGCGACAACGGGGCCACACAAGCTATAACCGAGACCGGCATGGAGCGACACGTCTTCTGCATAAAGAAAGTACAACGCTCAAGGGTGTCAGTTCGAATGGTTAAAATTATTTTGCCGAAGTTCAACTCCGCTTAAAGCGATTAAGACGTGCAAAAGGGAAGCCCTGTTCGGCGTGGTTTTCCTTGGCGGTTCAGCATTGAGAGAGGCAGAGGTGGCAAAGTGAGCCTGCCCCGAAGTGAAGATTGGTTGGTTTTGAGGGAATGATAGACGCATTGTCTGTCTCACATCTTGGTTCTGACCCCTTACAATTAACGGCACGCAACTAGACGAACATGCGTCGTCGGTTAGGATCTCTATTTTAAACTAGTCTGCAACTTGACTAGCAGATGGGAGCGAAATGGTATGAAACCACCCTGAACGCTCCGCAAAAAAGAACAGTTACACTCCCACTTTCCTCCCTTCCCTTACGGCGCGGTTCAGGTGTCCACAGAAACAAGTGTGACAGATACGACGCCTTTCCCTTCCTGTGAACCAATTATTATATTATTATTACTATCACAAGTTTAATCCGAAATGAGTTTAAATTTTGGTGCCGTTTCCGTCACTCATGAGGGAGGAACGGCTTTCGTCTTAAATAATTACAGGGGACACTTACGCCACGCCTTTAAGGCCATCATAAGACAGCGTTAATGGCTGCCGTCAGAAGCTGTTCTTACAGATCCTTGTTCACGTACATGTACTTTGTTACTCGCTTAACCACGTGATTGGTGCACCGACTATTTCACGTATACTAGTCGGAGTACAATCCTAACCTCCCATGTTGTTTTAAAGACTAAGACCACCTGAGAGGTGTTCAACACCCCTTTAACCAAACCGCACGGGCGCGCCAGCGTAGCGCGCCTGTCTCAAGATGCAAGGGTCCCACTACAAATAATGTACGCGAGTTGGAAGCTCCATCCAACTTTATCCACCACGCTATTCTCTGCTCGAACTAGTGCGCAAATTTACGCCGATCGCTCTACGGATACGACCGCAAAGACAAACCTGCCTTCAAAGTCACAGGGTAAGCTAGATATTTGAGATGTCAGTTTTTGATTTCTTGCTTGTCTCGAACGCCGGGGCCTTCTTAAACATTGCTCCGTAACTCATAATTTTTCCGTCAGTTAGTACATCCAGAACAGGCATGTTTTCAAAACCACCCAGCAAGTGGCGCGTCCGGTTTCCTTCAGGTGCTCTGCTTGCATTTGAGGCACAAAAAATGTGTGTGGCACTTTGGTTCACTGCAGTGCGATGAGGCGATAGCCTTGTTTGAAACGCTGCTGACTCCTGCTTTACTACGTTTTCTTTTGAATGCTGCGGCGTTCGAGGAAGCGCCGAATGAAAGGAGTCCGATCCGCCTGGATTGGACGCCCGGCGTGGTTAGCATCGGTCATGACAGGACGTGGCGTCATAATAACGTCGTTCTGGTGTTATACGTGACCCGATGTACGTCATGATGCAGTCTCGATCATCCGGTCTTGGTTGATGACGTCACAATCTCGCGAACGGACGCTCATGAGACTGTTAAGGCTTTCGCCTTAAAATGATTTTTGAATGCAGAGATAGGGAATCTACCGCAGCTCAACCTATTCTCCAGAAATAAAGGAAATAAAATAGGCACATGTTGTGTTTCATTGAAATGCTGGCACAATTTAGCCTGCTCATTTAGCTTGCGCAAAGCACGCCTTTGCTCGATTGCTTTGTAGTAATTGGAACTTTCCTGTTGCCTTTACATTGTGACTCTGAAACCTCGTGGTAGACTTCCAGAGTGACATATTTCTACATGCTGGCGACACAAATGGATGACTGTCGCGTTCGAAATAAATATTCACTGTACTTACAGATGTTAGACGAAGAACGAACCTGTCGTGCACAAACAAAAAATTGTTTCCCATTTTCATAGAAGATGCTTGCGTGTACTTATGAGTGGCGATTCAAATAAATTCATTTGGAAGCCAGCGCCCTATTACATCCTTGTTTTCTTATTGTTGTGCTGTTTCACCAAAAAGGATGTCTTCATTTTGCGGCTGTCATGGTGATAGGTAAGAACACGACAGTGGCTTGCCATTTTCCGGTATCGTTCACCCATATCGTTATGTTGAACGTGCCGTGAAAAATGGGTGCCAAGGAAACTTTGCGTGTTCGGCGAGAGTCACGGGCATCTGTGTAAACTATGCATCGACGGCGCTCTTTTTCCGCATCTAGAAAAAGAATGAGCCGTGACGAGTAACCATGAAGGCGAAGTCATTTAGCATGCAGAGATTAAACGAGCTGCTAATTTAAATTTTAGCTTTTGAGGTGCAATACCCAACCGCAAGAGTAATCATTTCCAAGTTCGTCGGCTCACGCTCAAGCACCAACCACCGCAGCAGAGACACAGACAGCATATGTTACGTCGGCTGTATGGAGAGGAGGACATGCTGTTGTTACGACTGTAGGAAAAAGGAAAATGAAATGCACGGGCCTGCTACTGGCTGTGAAGCTGAGCCACCTACACTGCCTCGCACGGGCAGAGCAGAAAATATAGAAAAAAGAAAGAAGAAAAAGAAGAGGGAGAGAGAAGGACGCGCGTCTCAACAGCTGTCGTCCGCTACCAAAGCGGTGGCGGTTGCAATGACGGCCTACAACGGATGCAACCGCCAGTGGCAGGCGGGAAGTGGTGGCCTACCACTTCCAGCCCCGGAAGACCAGGAGTAGCAACCCCCACCCGAGGACGTGAGCAGGCCTCGTGTGCAGGTCTGGGCAGTGGCTGTAATTACCTGGGAGGACATGAGCAGGCCTTGTGTGCAGGTGTAGGTGACAGTGGCTGCAGTTACCTACGGTATTCTTTGAATACCAATTCGTAGGCGTGGACAAGTGTTTATTTTTTATTCACTGCAAGATACGCAATGCATCCCTATCACAGAGTCAAAGTTGTATTTGTATTACGCAGAACAATAAATATTCGAATGAAAGTGCATCATAGACTAGGAGTAGTGTGTCTCACTGGCGACCCAGTTGTGTCTAATTGGCTTTTCATGTAATTACCCGAATTTTATTTTCAGCGCATTTTATTTACTTTATATTCTCTCATGTACTGAAGTTTGAGCCACGTTTCTACCTTACAACCACCAGTTAGCCCACGATTTAATCACTTTCAATACCGTGTGATGTCACGATCCCCTCGACAAATCCGGACTTTCTCGACACAACGCCGCCAACATATGCCGGGATTTACCAGCTTTTACCGCGCAGAAAAGTAGCTGCGCTGCTGGGGAAATCGCCAATGAATATCCCTAAACTCTCCCACATTCAAAACACCCGCGAAAAATTAACTGTGCTGCCGCCTCATTTGGGGACGACTAATCCGATATGAGCCCTCGGCGACGTGGGGCCACTGATGGAGCCATCCGCTAACCTTCGACCATCAGTGTTGTGCGACAAAAGCAAAAACAGCGCAGAAAATACTTTTGTGGGCCGGTGGTGGTGGTGGTTAAAACATTTATTAACAATTAAATGGTTACAAAGAGGTGGTTGGGTTAGAGCCTTATTGGCCTCCTTCCCTCACAATTTCGATCCACACAACTTGCGTTGCTAGATCAAAAAGAATACATTCTAACAAACATAGACAACAAACAGTATGTACTAGGGATATACCTAGATTTCACCAAGGCATTTGGCTATCTGAATCGCAACTTGCTTCTTGAAAAACTAAAGTACGGTGTTCGTGGGTTACCGTTAGAGCTAATCAAATCATACCTTTCACATCGCGTGCAATATGTTGAGCTCGATGGCCATTCCTCAAGTCTACTTTCTATACAGTCGGGGGTCCCACAGGGAAGTATTTTAGGACCATTTCTATTTTATGTATACCTAAACGACATCGTCAGTGTGGAAGCGCAGGCTAAGCTGCTGACGACACTAGCATTTTTTGTGTCTCAGAAAACTGCACAGAACTGTTTAACATTGCAAACTCGGCGTTACTTAAAGTAGGTGATTCGGCAAAACAGAACGGTTTAATCGTCCCAAAATTTCGTCTGGACATTTTACGCGGAAATCCGAAATCTGGAAAGTTGATTTCAGTAGAACGAATTACGGTGCGCAAACACTAAAATATTGTATCCCAGCGCTTTTAAATTCCTATTTGTCTAATAATACCGACATTTTACAGCTGAATGTTAAGCAGCTTAAGAACATTTTCTTTCGGTGTTAGTATTGTATAACTTTTGGAAATGACATGACTTTCTTGTGGTGTTATCTTGTGGTGATATCCTTTCTGATGCATTAGTATACTCTTTTTTTTTTCCCCTTTGTTTTGGAATGCTGTGTGTGCATGTGGCTAAACTGATTTCAAATGCAAGAGAGTTGCATATATTATCTCCTCTTTCAAGGTTACCTAATTTTTCGATTTCTTAGACTCCACTATGGGCCTATAATTTTTGTTTGCCACTGCACATTGCTGTCGCCCTTGTCAGTGTCCACGCGTATATCTTTTGTGTAACCAGTATTTTCCATTGGCATTGTATGCCTTGCTGTCAAGTGCCACCTGTCGCTCTGTCGCTCTTATTGTAGGGGGGGCGAGGACCAGTCAAGCTGCGGCCGCAGCTTTTAGCCTCGTCTCCCTCCATCTTTGATGGAAAATAAAGCTTATCGTATCATACTAGGTGGAGCCCCTATTCCGGGGCCCCATTGGCAAGCAACGCCACCAGAGTCCGTTGAACCAAGGCCTTTTGAGCCTGGAGGTCTTGACAGCCGAGCAGGGCCGCCTCCCAGTCCTCTCTCGTTGGAGTGGGGTTGGGAGGAATATATGGGTTGGACTGGCACGCCCAGACCATGTGGAAAGTGTCAGCCACTTCCCCAGTACTGCCTGCCTACCGAAATCCGCCCAGTGCGATCGCCGTTTGGCTCATTGGTCAAGACACTTGGGTCTTGAATATAATGCACGGGTTTGAATACAACCTCGGCGGCTTCTTTTCTATAGGGTAGCGAAACGCAAAGGCCGTTCGTGTGCTGCGTGATATCAGTGCACGTTAAGGATTTCCAGGTTGTAGAAATCAGCCCACCTTCATCCCCGCGCCGTAAGGGAAGGGATGAAGGTGGGAGTGAAAGTGGGTAGAGAGAAAGGGAGGCCGTAGTGGAGGGCTACGGAGTAATTTCGACCACCTGGGGATCTTTAACGTGCGCTGACATCGCACAGCACACGGACGCCACTTCGTTTCGCCTCCATGGAAACGCAGCCGCCGCGATCGGGTTCGTACCCGGGAACTCCGGCACAATAGTCGGGCGTCTTACCACTGCGCCAC
>JAJIZL010088246.1:0-11799 GCA_023969395.1 Amblyomma maculatum | reverse complement strand
CAGCGCCACCACGCTCGAGGCCGGTACGTTGCCATGGCGCCTGTTCTTGGTATCAGCAAACTAACAGAGCAGCTCCATTTTCTTCGTTTTTCTGCCGCTGTTGATTCAACGCGGTGTAATGAGAACTGTCACCGGCAAGTTTATTTGGTGGTTCCTAAAAGAAAGTGAGCAGCTCCGGAGGCACTCTCTGGGGCAACTGAGATAGATAGCAGTGATGAAAACTTCCAAGCCCAAAAAATGTGCGGATATAACGCTGGCGTTTTTGTTGCCGGCATGAAGAAATAAAGAAAGTTTAGGCGGCAGGAGTGCTGTTGACAAGCGAGGGGTTAAACTCAGTACTCACGCTAACGGCGTACAAGAAGGCAACTGCGAGATATAGTTTTATGTTAGCGAGTGCATGAAGCGGTCATGTGTTTTGTTTCCGGGTGGGAGTGAGGGGTGAGGGGGTTGAGGCCTTTTCTCACGCCGATTGCAAGCAAATTCACAACCAATCTTGTGGTATGAAAGAAAAACGCTGCGTGGAGTTTGCATCGGCCTCATCTTATTGCAGTGACCATGCGTTTTATGCCCAGTAAATATGAAAAATCGTCACTGCGGTAAGTAGTTGTTGCTAACGAGTGCTAAGAAACAAGATATAAACGCGAGGATACCTTATTTGAAGTCTTACAAAGCGCTGAACATGCAAGTTGTTTTACGAAGCCTAAGTTCTACCTGAAAGCTACAAGAATGTTCAGAAGTCTAGTTTCTTTGACTTTAACCATTTTTTGAACACTGAATTTAAAGATGTTAGTTTCAAAGGAATACTAGAGCGTTTTTTTTTTTTCTTCGCAGAAGTATATCGTAGCTGCTGCTCTAGGGGTTCACTAGTATCAGACCGCTACTGTAGAAGAGTTTAGGCAGGTCTGTGACGCACTATACTGAGAAGCAAGGGCCGTTGGATCGTGGCTGATTTCATAGATATGAAAACCTGTGAGCAATGCATGACCCGTGTCCTGCGCAGTGGTCAGCAGTTGGTGTGTGGTTGGGATTTTTATCAGAGATCTTCGTGTTTCTACGTTTTTGAAATATCGCTCGGAGAATCTCCTCGTAAAATAATGTCTTGAGGGACAAAATACAGACCACGTTTTGTTCTGAATGTAGCACGTTTCTTTCTAAAGACATTTTGAAATAAAACGTTGCAGTACCGGAATCAAGGCTTGCTGAATTTTTCTTACGGTTTTATGCCTTCATTATCTCCTAATAATACGACCGACATTAAAATTATGTCGAATCATTACAGTGTTTGGGAAAATTATAAAAACAACAGCGTAACTCTTATGTTTTATTCAATTTATTTACTTTTTGGTGTCTTGTCGTTATTTATAGCAATTCTTGCAACACATTTTTCTCTTTTAGTACCACCGACATCGCCGGCGTTGATATTCAAATCTAGTACTACCAGTTCGGTTACTGTTGAATGGGAACGGTATCCAGACGACATGACAGTTAGAGGTAAGTGGCTGTAGCATTTCTTTTCCAGCGGTGCTATATTTGGTATTTACAGTTCAAATAGCCGCTATAGCACATAATCGCGTCGTAACGCACAATTCATATTGATAAAAAACTGCATGGTTTCGTACAGCCCCGATGAGAGGTAACCCTGTGATTTGAGTTTCTAGAGAAGCTCCGTACGCGTGTTTCCGTTTCTTAGTTTCCGTACGCGTGTTGCTTTTGCTCTCCGAACGAAGGGACGCAGCCTGAAAAAGAATTTTGCTGCTCTCATTAAAGTCATAGCGCATTCAAATAAGTCCCGCTTTCTGAGTTCAGTATGTCTTGCTTTCAAACAGATGGCGCTGTTCAAGCGCTGCCGACCGATCGATTCTGAAAATAACTTCTCATGAAGCATATAGATGGCGGCACCGCTCTTTGCTCGTGACTAGAAACGCCGGCAACGGTACCGGCAGGCAGCCAACTTCGGCATTTGATAGCGCTGGGTAGTCAATAAGTGCACCTACCTACTTACCTGACTGTTTCGAAGCTGAATGAATGAATCGGTTAGAATTTCGTAAAGGAGAAAAAAAAAGCTACTTCATACCTACAAAGTAAACAAATTTAACGATTTTCTGAATAGTTGCGGCCACATCTCGCAGCATTCGTCTGAAGTGACAGTGCCGCCTGCTCCTAGTCGCCTTCAGAAATCACTTCCAATAAAATGTAATGTTCTTTTGTTAATCCTTAAGACCGGTTTGCACTTGCGAGCCATGCGAAGAGAGAAAGATTTTTTAAAACCGCGATGCTGAAATAGAAAGCTGCCTCATATATTAGCTTTCGGATCGAAAAAAATGCTTCGTAAAATTCATGGTGGCGCTTGCGCTCACTTTGGATTTCAATACATTTCTACATATGTAGGCACTACGTTAGTTGCTCAAATAGCCTGGAACTGCCACGATTTCATACGCATACAAGTGGCCAACAAAGGAAACTTTCGTTCAGCATAAATAGAATAGAATTTATTTCAGTGCGTAT
Source organism: Amblyomma maculatum (assembly GCA_023969395.1). Lineage (NCBI taxonomy): Eukaryota > Metazoa > Arthropoda > Arachnida > Ixodida > Ixodidae > Amblyomma > Amblyomma maculatum. Next base: position 9,294 of record JAJIZL010088246.1, on the reverse strand, counting down.
ACGCTCATACGGACGCCTGAGCCATGCAATCGAATTGTCTTGTGCCTGGCTTCTGACTAATCCACAAGACCGCGATGTCAAAGTGTTTACGTGTCGCTAGCTTCTTATGTTATCTGAGTGGCTAACCCCATCTACCGACGAGCGGACGAAGTGACGGGAAGGATCTTGTAATGGCGGGAGATATCTCGAGCCGCGATCTGGAAGGAGAAATCGAAGAGAGCACTCGTGAAGAAAGAACGTAACGTCGGAAGCACCATCATGTTATCCTATTGTGATCCAGTTTAATCTTTATTAAATTACGTATCATTTAGGAACACTGATTTTGTCATCATGAGCTGCAATTGCTTAATTTAATTGAAACAGTGCAACATAACCAACCATCCTGACCTGTGAACTCACCATATTCAGTGAGAAATCGCTATTTTAGAGCGTTATTCCCAACCGAAGATGTCGGAATCTGCCGAGCTGGCGGCGAACAAAAAAAAAAAAAAAAGAAACCGTCGGGGCGGAGCGAATTCGAACGCTGGAATGTCTCGTGGAATGCGAGTCATCTCCGCAACCGATCTTTTACTTTTCTTTGTTTCATGCTCTCAATGAAGGTTACAGTGTGATAACAGAAAGGCTGCAGTGTGTTTCATAAATGTTTTAGGTTAGCCAGCTCGGTCAAAACTGGCATCTTTTATGTTCCTCACTTTGGACATTATAGCTTAAGGTAAATAACACTTCCAATGCTATTCCGACTCGCTAAACCAGCATCCCAGTCAGCGTGGCTCACAACTATTCTCGCCTTCCAAGTGAAGACAAAGTAACATGATTGAGCCAATTTCCCTGCGTGGTAAGCTGCAACAAAATTTTGCGCTGTGCATTGTAAGATGTCGTCTCCATCGACTTCCACCTCTGCGCAAGGACGTTTGTCCCTCCTACTGTATTTGAGTACGTGAACGCCTTGCCGTTTTTTTTTTCTTGCAGACTACGTGCTTCATTATCAAGCTGAGGGAGGCGAGTGGCAGCAAAAGGCCATCAGCACAAGCTCCAACAAGTTCACTTTGGAAGGACTTAAGTGCGGATCATTGTACAGCTTTTACATGACTGCTACCAACAGCCTAGGTACAGCAGAGCCTCGCGACATTATCTATGGCCGCACAAGGGGTGCAGGTAAGTGCATGATGATGTATTCACAGAACAAGGTCAATTAGAAGAGCAACCATTTATGCATGACAGTCAAGAGAGCTTTTTTCGTAACACCTTCTTTTCAACAGTAATAAGCTCGAACAATTGATTTTTTTTATTGCTTCAAAATAGGCACATTAGTTGCACAAACTCTGACTAACCTATCGAATTCATTCAACATATTCAGTCTACTGCTACCGCATTATACACACCTTATATTTCTTGTATCGTTTTATAGCGAAAGCGAACATGGTCGGTACACCCCCCGGTACATGTTAGCTCCCAGTTTTAGCCTGGAAGCACACGAGCATCACTCACTTTTACAGATGTTCGCTGGCTGCGTGAACAAAGCTGGCAGGCAGGAGAGTAATAAGTGCCGCAGATTAAAAATAAATGGCCCTAGCTAGAATAGAGTACAGCCTCGGTGAAATAATATTGTTCCCAGCAGATAGTCATTTCTAATACTCACGGTGTTCATGCGAATGCGATGTACTGAATATGTCGATGGATGTGAACGCCGTCCTCTCATAAATAGCAGCTGCAGCGCCCGCGTAATGACATCGGTTGGTCATTACCGGTTTGCAGAAAGTTAATGGTTAGCAGGATCAAGGTACACAAAGAAATATTGTAAGACTGATCCGCATTACCCACCATTTAAGAGGTACTTACTTAGCTCTGCTGAAAACGAGATGGGGAGCATTACAGATAACCACTGTTCCCGTGGTCCGAAAACTGCGATTGCCTTGGACTTTGTCACCCAGGTCTACGACTATTAATGCATTATAATTCAGTCATCTTAGAATGAATATGAAATGAATCTGACAATTAGAAACACCGCTAGATCCGTCACGAGCAATTAGGTACAGGTGCTTGTAGTTCTCTTGGCCGTCATCAGCTGTCGAAAGGCTTACCGTCCAAATATGGCGCACTGGCACCATACGTAAAAACCAGAAATGCTCAGATATAACATCATGCCCTTACATTCCAGATGCATTCATAAGGCGATGCTGTTTTTACGATTCGCATGAGAAAAATTTCACCATTTCAAAAAGCCCGCTATTCGTCGAAGCAATCAGTGACTGCAGCTTTTGACCACTACTGCACATCACCTCAATTGCCCGACTTTCTGGCTCAAGCCTTCACTTATTCTCCAACTTGATTAAAGAGGGTGAAAAATATTATGTTCTTGCATGTGAGGCATTATTGATTGTTGCTGGTGACAATAATTAGATTTAAAGAGGATCCTTTTTTTTTTCCAAGGTTTGAGAAGGCCTTTGCGCTATGATGGCGTAAGGGCGTAGAGAAACCGTGAGGAGATATATTTATGTGCAAGGGACCAACTTTCTTCAAAAAACAAAAAACCTCGAGCGACCAGACCGCATTTAGAGGCAAAACGTTTTCTCCTACCATCGAATGTTTTGATTGACGCTGCGGCAAGATGAGCTTATTCTTCACATCTCAGATGAAACTTTCCCTTCAGAGGGAACACAACATTCATCGAGAGATTCAATCCTCGCAGCATGATTATCGTCTCACTCACGTAGTGCCACATCCGATCTCAGGCTCTGCTATGCTTTGAGCGCCAAACAGCATCCATATTGAACATTACCTGCTCACATCAGCTGACGGGAATCGCCCTCTAAACAGTGTATCTAGCAATACACGTCTTGCATTTGTATTAGTTAGCGGGCTTTTTCTCGACCAATGACTCTCTCAGTGCGAGAAGCATGGTTTCAGCTGCATGTTCCCGTGCTTAGGAACAGCACCCAAGAAGAATACATGGACAAGAAGAAGATGGAGTCTTAGACGTAAGCTACAAGCTGGTTGCATGGAATTCTATACACGCCGTAATAAGCAATGCCGCTACAAATCGCAACAGAGTAACGTCAGGGCAGATATTTCTGTGTGCTGTAGGCTTGTGTGAAAGTTCTTGTAGCCGTCAGGCAACAGTATCCCAAGCAAATCCGAAGGTCTAGCGCCGCAGTAGTTTCTTTTTCTTTCTGAGTACAGAATGGTCTGCGCCTCTCATACAGTATAGAAATTCAGCCTTCTTATTGGTTTATAGCACTGCAGTGAGACAGTGCTATTGAGGTTTTCTGGGAAGCATGTGCAAATCCTCGAAAGCATTTTTGTTAGGATTCCATGATCGACTTTCACTCCAGGTCACCCTTTCAGCTACGAATCTCCAGCTATGCTTCTTATGAAACGTTATACTAATATTGCCATTGACGACACACTGGTCGACCGCGGCGTTTCTTTACTCTCACTGCTGCTACACGAGGTGGGACTTCCTTTGGTTGAGGTGCCTAGTTTAGTAAATGAGATTTCAACTGGCTCCTTGCTTCATTAACGCCAGTGACGGCGACGCTTATTGGGTAATAAAGCCGCTTATTGTAAAATGTCTGTAGGTGCTGAGGACGACGTCATCAAATTATTCTTCTAGATTGAGTCTGACAGTTATTTGGTCTAAAATATTATCCGACGGTGACCACAGTGACAACGACAAATTATACTCCTAGCTCTTGTGCGATATGAAATCTTTTTTTTCAATAGCATGAAGCACTTTGCACCTAATATTTTGTTGATTTGTGCCCGTTTCCAGCATGGCTTCTTTAAAGGGCTTTTATTTATTCATTTATTTAATGTGCAACCCAGGCCCCGGGTATGAGGCATTACATAAAGGATGGGCATGCCAATTATAAATTGGTGGCCCCGATCTTTTTCTTGAATTCGATGAGGTTAATAAGGTGTACAGGTTCCGACGGAAGACCGTCCAGTCCCTAGATGACTTCACAAAAAAAAAAATCGTCGTAGGTGAGTTGACAAATAACATTACCGGAGATGAGCAAAGGTTCTTACAGGTAAGCGATCTTCTATAGATCCGTTCTACAGGAAAGGCGACAGGCTGGTGATTGACGTTCCGACGATGAATGATAGAACTTATGAGAAAGGGAAAAGCGACACTTTCCGTCGTGATTCAAGATTAGGTAAAAGGGTCGAGATTTTGTACACACAAGTGCAATATGAGCAACAGAAGTAAACGAAGCGGGTAGCGCGATTTTGAATTGTTTTCTAAGGTCGATTTGGTTTATGGTGTTTAACATCCTGAAGAGACTCAGGCTATTAGATACCATAGTGGAGGGCTCTGAAAATTTCAACCACCTGAGGTTTTTTAAAGTGCCCTAACATCGCATAGCACACGAACGCCTTGCGGCCGCCACGGACGAGTTTCGACCCCACGTCCTTAAGTTCAGCAGTCGGGCGCCTTAACTACTCAGCCTCCGCGGCAGAGCTTTTATCTAAAAAAGAGAAAGATTAGACATATGAGGGTTGCATACGGCTAAAGCTAATTTTACTCTAAGTTGGGCATAGAAATATATCCTTAGAGTGAGATGGAAATAGTAGCCAAACGAGGATTTCAACTCAGAAATCCAACAGTGCGATTAGAGTCATTAGTGACGTTGGTTACAGGCGGCGCAATGGTACATATGAATGGGATAATGACCAAATACAAGTAAAATACGGAAGACACTACGGGATCGAAAAGAATATATTTATGTAAAATGTGCGCTTGCCTGCAACGAAACGAAACCAAACATGTTTTAGCAGTATTACGAGGCATTAACCACTCCTTGCACCACGCTTCGATTTCTATAAGATCGTTCATTTCCATAAGACCTGTATTTTTTTTATATTGAGCTTCTTTCAGCAAGAAACAATTTCATTGAACTAAGAACCTTCTGCATACTTCCTTATTTAGGGCATATGTAATCAACTCAAGCACTGAACCTATGGTTGGGTGCATCTGTTTCTTGCATACTTTATTTCTTGAACACCTCAATTTCTTGCGGTCTGTCTCCTAAAAGTACTTGGCTGGGACATTGTGCGTTTTTAATAACTGTGATTGGGTGCACTTATTTTCAGTTTACAGCATTTAAAGTGCACCTCAGTCCAGTTGACGAGGCAATTCTTTCTTGCTGTCTCTCCGAATTGTTTTCATGGTGTTTTTTTTTTCCTACAGGATGCTAAAATGTGCATTTGTAGTGGGCTTGAATATTGAGTCTGTGGTTGGATTCCTTTCACTCGACCTCGCGCAGGCATTTATTTTATATAACAAAGGGTTTTGTCTTCTCAAGGGCTGAAAGCAATTCGCACAAGAGCACGAACGGCAAATTCCATAGCTTTAATGTTGTTGTTGTTTTCTAAGGTCACTGACCAGATATTGGCCGATCACTTTGCTATTTTCGTTAGCATTCGGACGCTCCCTTCAAATGTATAAGAGCTGGTCATATTCCGAGCATTTGTCTATCACCTGGTTGATGGTATGGATATGACCGATAGTAGAGTGCCGTTTCCGAAAACCTGCTTGATCCTTTGCTTGATTGCAGTCTAAGGCTGTCCTGATTCTATTAGCGATTACCTTAGTAAATACGTTATACGTAACAGACAGTAAGCTGATTGATCTGTAATTTTTAAGGTCCTTAGCATCCCCTTTCTTATGAATGAGGATAATGTTTGCATTCTTCCATGGTTCCGGTACCGTCGATGACACCAGACACTGCGTATACAGGGTGGCCAGTACTATTATTGGCAAGCCTTAAATACAAACATTTGCCAATGCTCTGGAAGAAACAGTGTGACCAAAACTCTTTTTTTACAACCAGCACCTGTGAAGAACCGCTGTGAAAACTAACGTAATATACCATCTACTGCAACCGCCTGTGTTTTATGCATGTTTGGTTCCTGTATGTTGTCTAACCTGTTTTGTACCTGTTTTTAGGATTACCATATTCTCACTCCTATAATAATCCCAGTTGGGATTGACAGTATTCTGAAATAAATAAAATAATAAAACATACCAAACGGAATTGGCGTTTTACCCGGAATATTGCTGCATTTTAACAACCTGCTCATCCGGTTACCTGTGCACACGTTCAATTATAAGGCCTGTGATAGATATGCAAACTAGGTGTACCTGCTGTTTCCATTATTAGCATACACTTGTACACGTATTTTAATTTACGCTACATAACACTCTCATGGGACTGTGAGAGCGGCACACTGCTCCGAAGCGATGGCCTTGGCCTCGCATTCGGGAGGACCTGTGAACGCCACTGCGTGCTGATTGATTTTCTAATCCTCCCAGCCTGCTTCTTCGCTTTTGTGGGACGAAATGCTTGGGAACAGATGGAGTGGAAGGCCCATTTTTCCAGCATTTCACTCCTCAGAAGTCAAGTACCAGGCCAGGGGAACGTTTGCACTCATTGCAGTGTTAAGCCTGACTCCAACAATCGGTGTATTTCATCGGGCAAGTGCGTCACTGCTATCATTTTTTTTTCTTTCATGTGCCAATGCAGCACCAGTCTCTTCCAAGATGGAGAACTTCATCGGTTTGAACGCTACGTCAGCCACGCTTAGGCTGGACCTGTGGCAGTCGGGCGGGTGTCCGATCCTTCACTTCGGCGTGCACATCAGGCCTACAGGCCCCGGACAACAGCCGCAACAGCAGCAGCAGCAGCAGCAGCCCTGGAAGCTGGTGTCTGATGCCGTCCCCGCGCACCAAAGGCATTTCGAGCTGCGCCACTTATCGCCGGGAAGGGAGTACGAGGTGCGGGTCAGCGCCTACTCCGATGCCGGAACCACCGAGGCCGACTACACCTTCAGAACGCTCAACCGGTCGCACATGGGTTAGCAGATATGCTTATTTTTCGATCGCAAAGCTCATGGCTAGGAATCACCTTTGCAAGCAGATACTGTTATACTAGTCAGCCATCTTTGAACAAAGTTTAGTCAGTTTTTTACATCTATGAATTTTGACCGCTTACCTCGAAGTGGACTCTGTATCACATGTTGCACGTTTTGTAGTTTCATGCGTAATTTTACTATTGCTTGCTAACTGCGTTTTTTTTTAGCATTGTATCGTTATTGTTTTTCGTGTTGCAGGTAAAACAAAAACGAACCTTACATTAACGTAGTTGCCCTAATGGTAGAAATGAACGAATTTGCAAGTACATCTACAAGAAAGCGCATCTTTAATTTGCTTCAAAAAGGAATGCGTTTTATTTGGTTCTTCCAGTTATATCGAAGATATTTATTTTATAAGAATTGAGAACCTGAAGGCGTCAGTATCGGCTGCTGCAGGAGACTTAGGAAGCAGAAACCATATGCTTTGCAACAAAATATGACAACTCGAAATCATTCTAGAGATAGCCAAGTTATCGGTACCGATGTCAACGATGGTGCCATTTAAACAGCGTCAGAAATGGAACCAGCATTGCCACATCGCTAGCATAGTTCACTCGACATTCTTCTCTATACACTGGTGGATGTGTCAGCACGTTATCCTTTGTGTGTTGGACATTTATGCATGCCTTTGCGCTGGCCACTGACGGGAGTAGCCATACTTGCGTGAACCTCCTCGCAATTCTATTCTGTTGCCGTCATTTCGTACCAAGTTTATTGAGCGAATCCGTAATATTTTAGCCAGGTATGCCACCAACTTTGTTGCTTAGCCAAAAAGCAAAAGCTTAGAAACTTTGGGTTCTTGCTCCGAGTGTTGGGAATTTCTTTACTTCGCATCTTCGAAGGTTTTTCTTCGTTTAATAAAAGACGAGCTACTGCCAGCAAGTGAAGCATGAACCCTCGTGTGGGTGGATTAGACTATCGCAAACTTTACGGAATTGCGGCCACTGGTTTTAAGACCTTACTTCTATAGCCTACAGCTACTCAACGTAAAGTAAAATGTGGCTACCCGATCGAAGTTATCCTATTCTGGCAGCATGATAAGGGCGAGCGAAGCTTACACTTCTCGCGTTTCTTTCTATTTTGGCGTATTAATGACGTCTCGAGCGAGCGCACCACGCAGCCATAGCCACTCATGGAAGAGCAGTAGAGTCGAACAAACAACATGCTCGCTTTTTCCCAGCTACAGCAAGCATACCAAAAATTCAGCACTGGCTTAGCTCAGCTAGGCCAGGATACACGCAGCGAAAGCTCGGCTAGCGTATCTGCTGCACCGCGTCTTAATTGATGCCGCCGCTTGGCGAGACGTTCTACCACTCTTCCGGCGTCTCGAGTGCCTGCTCAGTCTTTCGTGTTTCGTTTGTACGCTGTCCGGTTTCCTCACGCCAATCAATGATTTCTTGGTCGTCCGACGCATCTTCTCGCTGTCTCCGAAGATGCCACGCACTGTACGCGCGCTCACCGTTCGCTTCTTCATCCATGACGCATCTGTCTAGCAAGCGCGCACGCTAAGGCTTATATGCTCAGCTTCGCAGTTAGTCACGCGATCGTACGGAGTTCGCGCGATGGAGACTCGCCAGCAGAGGGGACCGGCGAATGTTTTGTACATGTCCACTGAGGCTGCAAAACGAGGCACGTGACGTCACGAGTCGGCGCAGTCCCGGAGAACCTGTAGAATGGCGCCGATGGGTGCCATTGTTATGGTACATGCGTCGTTGTGGCCGGTGACAGGCACGACAAAAATCGCTTTCGCTACAAAATGTATTGTCTCGGACCCAGTGGCCAAAGCTCCGGGAAACTGGCAGCAGTCGAAGCCACACGTTCGAGCAGTCGTTTTCCGCCGAAGCGCATAAGACGCCAAAGTAACGTGACGCAAGTTTTACGAAGTAATCTTTGCATGTTGCAGACTTCATACAAAGCTCTGTTGATCGTAGTCGCGTAGTGAAAACAAAACTGCACTTAGCTTATACTTATTTCGTTATTGGTTTACTCGTGCAATAACGCCCAAACAGCTGGAGACCACGTCACAAAAAAATTGAAAGAACCGTCAAAGGAATAATGTTTGCAGCGGTTGTTTTTCACTCGAAGTGCAGTGGTAAAAGTGCACACGGAACGTGCGGTTCAAAGTTTCCTCAGAGGAATGTGAAAGAGCTAACGTCACTCTTTCTCCTGGGGTAAAATGTAGAGTCTGAATATTTTAACCTCACATCATGTCACTCAGGACACATTAATAAACGTTTTGTCCAAAATGACTCAAAGGTGGGCACACTTACAGTCATCGTGGGCTCTGAGCAAAGAATTATGAAGAAAAGGATATTGCAATGTATTTCCTTATGTCTCTTGATCGTTCTATTGCGTCAGGTGCTATACGTTTTGTTTATG
>JAJIZL010088245.1:0-11037 GCA_023969395.1 Amblyomma maculatum | reverse complement strand
TCCACAACTGAGCGTCCTTTTGGCTTTAGCCCAGCCGCTTCATTCGTCCTGGAGCTACTAGGAATCGCCCTTTGTTCATCCCCAGTAACATGTGGGACGCCTTCCAACCTGGGGGGCTCATCTTCCGGCGCCATATCGATAATGGTATTGTGACTGGCCATAGGGTTTTCTTGGCAGGAAATACTGGAGTGGGTTGCCATTACCTTCTCCAGTGAATCACATTTTGTCAGAACTCTCTGCCGTGACCTGTCTATCTTGGGTGGCCCTACACAGCAGAGCTCACGACTTCATCGAGTTTCGCAAGCCCCTCCGCCACGACAAGGCAGTGATCCATGAAGGGGAATTAAGAATGCAAAACTCTTTAAATAAATATACTGGTCTCCGGATGGCGCCACCTGGCACGAAGAAGGGGGAAGAAATAGCGCACTGCCAAACGAACTTACGAAGAACATTATTTTTAATAGTCGTCATAGCGAAGCTTATTATGCATACGTCCTCGCATTTATCCCTCCTCTCTCTACCTCATCTTCCCTAAACGTTATTTCAGATTGTGTGAAGTGTGAAGTAGTAATATTTAGGGTTTAGATCATCATCTGCGTACTTTCAAACCCATGCATCAAGCGTGAAGTAATCCACTAAAAGTAAACCAGATAAGAGAACAATTCACAGAATTTAAGAAATCATCCACGCGGTTCAGGTGTGATATACGCTTGAGCGTTCCTTTTTTGCAGCATGTTACATGATTGCGCTATTACTTATGTAAAGAGATAACGGACAATAATGCTAGTTTCCGAATCGCTTATCTACCGATGCAGCCACAGCGCCTCCTACCGCATTATGCGAAGGGACTTCCCACATCGATTTAAAAACTGCTTTTATAGAAGCCGTGTGAGTGTGCCTGCTTGGCCTGGCACTAGCTTGTCTGACTCGTATCGAAGAAGACCTTCGGAGACTTCACCATTCCTCTACGAAAGGACATGGCCAAGTGTGCAGCTTTTTCCCACTCGACAATGCCATGTATTGTTTCGTCAAAGAACGCCCTGAAGAGCTAGTACACGAACATACCGCCTACGATCTGTCACCTTACACAAACTTGCTGGTGAATTTTTGAGGTGAGGGTCCAACCTTGATACGGTAAACCCTGTCAATGTTTTGCCGTATAGTTGTACCAACCTTCACGTCTTAAAAACGTCATTGCTCCTAATCGATATGAAATGAATGTTCTGAGGTACTGCGTAAAATTCTGCCTACTTTATTCAGTTGTCATGTGCAATAAATAACTAGTCTTATAGGACCTTAACCGATCAGGTTTGAATACACAAACTTTCCTTAATGAAAACGATCAGGCCCTGGTGCTTCTGGCGAAGTGTCTCTGGCGTAATTTGTTTTCAAGTAGCCGTATAATTAAATACCTCGCCGATCAGGCTAACGTCTAGTGCATTGTAATTTTTCAGGCTTTCATTTCTGACGTGTGGACAGGGCCACATGAAGGCTGCCTTATTGGAAACACCAGGATTGAACTAGTTTGATAGGAGTACAGCATTTCGTTATTACAATCCGATCACGTAAAAAAACTATTTATTATTAATATCAAATAATTGCTGAAGAAAGTCGAACAAAAATAAAGTAATCTGTACTTTACTGAACTTCTCACAATGTTTGCTTCATTTCATTCCAGAAGGACACTTCGTTTTTGTTTTACACCTTTCATATATTTTATCTGAACAACCTAATTAAACAGCTCCAACCCTTTCTCTCGCTTACCGAATATAATTCTAAATCATGCTTGGTTCAGTAAATTACCCCCCTTCAATAGAGACCTGTATGAAAGATTTGTTTTATTTCTTGTAATATGAGTTATACAATGCCTTTTTCTTTTTTGCATGTAGTGTGAGTGCCAGCGGAACCCGGACGACCCGTTCCTCACGAGCCTCCGCAAGACACTGATTACCCCAGACGTCCGTATGAGGCACGTGGGTCTCGCTTTTCCTTTCATGAGGAAAATCGTCGGGTGGCTACTGCCGTACGTGTCCTACGGCAGGTTGTTCATCCACGTTACCGACAGAGTGCGCGATGTGATCCGAGTACGAAGGAGCCGTGAATTCCGCCAAGAAATAAAAGATGGCCATCCTGTGGACATGCTGCACCTGATGCTTGAAGCCCAGCACAAGAGCAGGCAGACACAGGTCAACAGTCGTCTCCTCCTGACCGACAATCACGTGGTTTCCAACTGCTTCGTAGCCTTAGGTGGTGGCCTGGAGACGACGTCGCTAACTTTGGCACTGCTCCTGCACGAGCTTGCTAGAAGCCCGCGTGAACAAGGAAAACTGCTAGAAGAGCTCTCCTCTGCGTGTTCTAACGGAGAAAGTTCCTACGAGATTAGCCACGATCGGCTTCAGGGGCTAAAGAGGCTGGACATGGTGATCTCTGAAGGCTTGCGAAAGTACCCACCGCTCGTGTTGTTTGTTGCGAGGATGTGTTATAACGACGTCGAAGTGGCAGGAAACGTCCTGCCGGCTGGTACACGCCTGATTGTGCCCACGTGGAACATTCACCACGATCCCCACCTGTGGCCGGATCCTGAACTGTTCGACCCGGAAAGATTCTCTGATGACCGCAAAGCACAGAGGCACTTGGCCGCCTATATTCCTTTCGGCCTCGGACCTCGGGAATGCATCGGAAAGAAGTTCGCGTTGCTCGAACTGAAGATGGCGCTTTCCAAATTGGTTCTCCGGTACAGATTTAGCCTTCACGAGCGAAGCGAGACATATGTCAAATTTAAAGTTCCTTTGATAAGCATACACCCGATAAATAATATAGTGCTGGAGGTTCAGCGTAGGAACAATTGTAAGTGACCAGACTTTCCTGAGCATGGCTTGGCAGCTGTGCTCATTGAGAAAAGATTAATATGCATCTTTGGATTTAAATACCGCTACACTACTCTGACATCTTAAGCGGGACGTCTGTGTCCCACATCCATGTCTGTTTCCTTCCCTAAGGTTTCAAGGAAGGTGTGAAAGTAGTCATGCAACAATATATAGCGGCTGCGAGAAACCTTACGCAATTTTCACGTGTATAGTGGCTCAGTTTCTAGTCTATATTTCTTTATTTCTGCGTCAACCTCTGTGCATCTGATGCACAGTATAAACAGAATGCGCTTAGGTGACCTTTTCTGAATTTCATGCTTCCCTATTTATGCTTTCCCGTTTGCCGCATTCCATTGTCTGAATTTCCCGCTAATTGACTCTACTTTCGCTGTCTTTAATGACTAGCTAATGTTGTTTATATTGTTACATTTGTTCCAATTACACTCATTTCGTCTAACTAGCAGCACCGTGGTGGATCAGCTAATGAGGCGATACAAGATCTGCTTGTAAGCCTTCGCTTTCGACGCAGCTTTCTCTTTGTCAGTGCTTCTCGATCACTTTGTATAGCGTTCCTGCTCCCACCTGTCCGCCTCTGCCGATACCGATTTGGCTTGTCTTCGGCAAGGATGGTTGCTTTCGATCTTAGCTTTTAACAAGAGGAGGAGGAGTCATGGCCCCACCTTTGCCTGTAGTGGCATTCATATTGCTGTAGCAGCAAAAGGAAAGGACGCACCATCACCACTTCTTCGTATCTATAACCCTCTGGCCACCCTATCTGTGGAATGAACTACCTGCTCAGAAGTGATACATTTTACGAAGTAGCACTGCTTCAGGTGTCATTTTTCGCCCTTCTCTTCTGAAAGTAATGGGTTTTAGAAGTTCCTTGTTTCTACCATGCGTTTTAATCGTTATTAGTAAACCCTGCGAGAGATACGTCGGTACGCTCCCTGCAGGTGGACAGTATAATAAAGCAAACATTCTGCACGGGATATAGCTCAGTAATTAAGCAGTTAATTATTAGCTAAAGGCAACTAATCAGTTTATTTTAGTGGTGAACATTACGTTAAGAAATTGAAGGCCGTAAATATAAAAGTTGTGTCCAGTATTTGAATCTTCTTTACCGGCACTGCACTTCGGAATAGCGTCAAAAATACGTATATTTAGCCGGTAAGCTGGCTTCCCACACTTCACATTTTTAAAACAGCGTCGCTCGGCGTAATATATTCACGGAAATTGTGTTAACTGTTTCTACGGCACAAAATGGCGAAAACCATTCAACAATTGTGCATGCGGGAAGCCAGCTTTTATACTAACTGAACTCAGCTTTTATACTAACGGCCTTCAATTTCTAAACATGACGTTGGCCCTTAAATGTGAAATCAAAAATTAAAAAATATTCTGTTTAATTCAAAACCACTGTTTCACGAGGCAAATAAAAAAACTGCAAGGTATTCGCAAGATCCGAGTTATCACCTTCCACGAAAAAAAAAGGAACGAAACCTCCGTTTGAATGGATTCAACCGAGGAATTTGCAGCATGCACATCATATACACAGAGGTGAGAAGAAGAACAATTTGTAGTGGGAAGCCAGGCGGGAACCGCGTAGCTACATTCGAAGTCTATAACCCCGCATGTTAACAGCCGCTCTACCGCACTGCGTATTGGATGTCATCGTTTTCACTTCCGTCCATTTGGAATGAAAGAGCAACGTCACGTGCTTTCGCACATTCCACGTATTTGACAAAATTTGCTAAATCAGCTTAAAATTTCTTTTTTTTTTTTTTTGCCAGAAGAGAGGCGTGGGTCTCAGCATGCCAATTCGGGGGATGTTTTTATTTGAATTGCTGCCACGTTTCCTTGAAATTTCGAAACAAAAACAGCACTTAAAGCTGCAACAAATTTATTTAAGCCAAATATGCGCGAACTTAACGAAAAGGAATTTTTCAGCATTATTTTAGAACCGCTAAAGATTTGACGACATTGCAAAAATAAAGAAGCTATCAAACTATTTCATTTTCATGCTATTCGGCGTGATCTTTCTTCCAATTTTCATTCTCTCCCACTTTTTAAATGCCTCTCCAACAGAAACGTCTGTCTAGACAAAATTAAGTTCATTCCAGCAGTTTTTAATGCACGCTTTAGAGCTCCACCGATTCAGAAATGCGCATTTCCAATTGAAGCGGAAGAAATGAATTCGCTGCGTACAACAACCTCACGCCCCCTTTCACGTAGCCGGCTACCGCAGCGTCACGTATTTTCTTTTTATTCTGCAGATGTGCTCCTTGATAGAATTTTCTTATAAGTACATAGGCAAATTTGTGCCTCCTGTAAATATCATCAAGCCCCGTGTTAGAGCGACTGCGTCTGTTAATGTGTCTGATGGCCGACAAGGGTGGTAGTCCTGGCTGCCGAAATGTAGCTTGATGTATAAAACCCTGAGACTAGTTTGAACATATAACCTTCTCACAGCGCTGCAATGCACAACGTATGCACAACAAAAAATACAATCCGCCGCGACGGCTCAGTGGTGAGATCACGGCCACTCAATGCGAAAACACTAGGCTACTGAACCGGAGTACCTGGATTCGAATCCAATCACTGTTGTTGATGGTGGTGGTGGTGGCCAACATTTATACACATATGCAAACACTGGAGGTTACTCACGAGCTCACAGTGGGGGGAGGAGGGCAAGCCCTCACAAACACTACGTAAAGGTCTCTCCTCAGTGGCGTCTGCCGGCGCTCGGGCTCTCCCGACTAAGGTCTGTTGGGCCTGCAGGTCAGAGCAGCTAAGCTCGCCTACAGTCCTCCTGGGTTGCGCTGCGATGAGGGGGGATAGCGAGATTAGAGGGGCAGGCCCACACTGAGTGGTAGATGCCTCAATACACCGCCTCGCAGTGCGCAAAGCTGCCAGAGAAGGCAAGGGTCCAGATGCTTTAGAGCTGCTGGTCACAGCAATATATTGGTATGCTTTCAATCTAGCTGCAGAGCCACTTGAAATAACGCGCACGCAGCAACAACGTTGGTGCCTGCTGAGATACCAAGAACACTTTTCTTTTTTTCCGCAAACTGTGCGCGATTAGAATGCACTTGGAACCTACAGTCCAAAAGTTTTTAGAGCTTGCCGAGCCTACTTTGTTGTCATGAAGCTGTCTGAATTTATGTCAAAGCTCCGGCGATATATGCTTTCTATTGTATAACTGATTTTTTGGTGTTTTTTGTGCTATTCTATGAAGGTTTTCCATACTGAATCTGCCACATCAGCAATTATGTTCATGCCATGCAGTTCATGTCCACTTCTGTAAAAACCCCATTGGGGTTGACAGTATGTCAAATAAAAATAAAAAAATAACGCCATGATGCCCCGCCCCGGTCAATCCTGGGCAACAGCAGTGTTTGCTCGGAGTGCTTATGCGTTGGTGCTCATTTTCCTGTAAAAAAACTGCCGTTTGTGTTCATTTTCGCCCTTTTTAAGCATTATAGCCTTCTTCAACGGACTAACTTTATAATCCCTCGCAGAACGTAATTTTTTCGAGGTGTTTCAGCTGTCCTTTAAAGCCTAGCTGTTTCACATGCAAGCGAAGAGGTTCGCGATTTTCGTCGAAGCGACGCAAAAACTTGTTTGGAATTGTCGCGGTGACTCGCGCAGCTTGTCTTTGACTTCTCTCAATCGCTTACTTGTGAACCAGCCTTAACACGAGCTGTTTTGCATTCCCTTGCATTAAGACTAGCGTTGGCACTGACGCTGAGTCGCGAAGAGCCCGCGCAAATGCACTTAAGTCTATGCCGTCCGCGTGGCTTTGTCAGGAAAATAAATGATGGTCTTCACCAGTGTGCCACTGCCAGCGAGACAGCTGGCTGTCAAAAGCTCTCTTCTGAGTAGGTAGCGGCGCCGTGGTCACATGCGCTGCGGCCACCTGAACGCGCCAGCCTTCTGACAAATGTTTATGGTAGACATTGGTATAACCAAGGTGGCAAGGTGTAATCCGTGCGAACCGCCCCGAAGGGCTCTCCGGCATCGTTACATTCTTCAACGCAGCATTGCTTGCGGCAACGTGTAGTTCCAAAGCGCAAGTACAATGAAAATAGGCACCTTGGGTGTGAGAAAAAAGACATGAAGTCTGGCCGCAGCGAGCAAAACAAATGGGTGGTACCGCGTCGAGACGAGGCAAGAGTCTGGGTCTGGACTTAAGTGGACTGTGAGCGCACACACGAGCTTCGATACAGCTGTCTGCAATGTTTTATCATTATTATTATTATTATTATTATTATTATTATTATTATAATTTCGCCACTGTTATGTGAACAAGCTGCAAGAGCGTATAAGAACAACCACTTTATTCAAGCATTTTCGGCACGCCATGCGCGCAAGGCAAGGCACTTGATACGTCAAGAGAGCAAATGGGCTTCCGGCCCATGCTGTGCGTTATTGCATGACTGCCGTTTCAATAACAGTCTGGTCGCCCCGGGTGTATAAGAAACATGACGGAGATGCGCAGACGGCGAAGGCTGGGCCCATAAGTGGTTTAGGCTGACTGCAGCATAGCCAAACCATGGCATAGCCACAGTCTGGGGATCAAACACTCAGATATAGAAATTGTATTAATACAAATGAAAAACTTATGACAAACCATATACCTGATTACGTGAAAAGAGGTAAGCTATTTTACTAAAACACTTTTAATTTCTTTTTTATGCAACAATCATCTTGCGCCTCCCCACTTGATGATGCATTGGCCTTAGTGAGACTCTGGAGGTCTTGTTAGGTACTGCGAAGGTGGCAGGGAAGCAGCTTCTTATCGCTGCCGTCATGCTGTCTGCTCTGGTTCTCACGTGGATGGTATGAAGTTACCTCGCTTGTTTCAAAATGTGCCGTTTGCAAAGTTTTCCTCCAGCATGCAAGTTGCTTCTCGGTCATTGCTATTAGGTAGGATGCTCTCCAGTTGTGCAACTCGGTCATTTTCTCGTTTTACATGCGGCCAGCACTAAGCTTTGCTGTGCCTTTGTGGCATGTAAACGTCTCGTTTCTTTCATTGAGCTTGGCGCTTATAAAACTGAGCTCGCGGCATGCAGAGGACTGCTGCACCCTGCAACACCGAGAGCTGTCACATTGCATTGTTTCCCGCGGAACTTTCATGTGTAGACAACATGTGTAGTCTGCTTTACGGGTGCGCATTGGTAACTTATATATGTGGTTCGCTATGGCTCTATAGTATATTTTGTTAATGTGATTTATCATTGCATTTCCAGGGTTGATATAACAAAGTACGAATATAAACGAGCCAAACTTATGCGACACTATATTGCGAATTGTACGTTTACGCTAGCGCTTTACACGCTATTGTAATAAGTATGCTTTGTTAGAGGTGCTGGTTTGCTTCCTTCCTGAGCCGTCATCTTTGCCAGGTTTGATTGTCAACTGCACCCACACAGAAGCATTAGAGCAAAATTGAATGGTAAAGATTGCCGAGCGCTTAAAGGCCCCTTCAAAGCGACGGCCTTGAAAGTACGGCAGCATGGATCCACAAAATTGACGCTTTATAATTAGCGCCAATATCATACGAGGCCTGACGTCACGACAGACTAAAACATTCATCGCCAAATCTCAGAACGCAGATGGAATATACTTCATTGCAATTCCAAAATTTCATCAAAAGTCAGTGATTACTTCAATCTGCTGACAATATTGATGTACAGCCAACGCAGACAGAGGGGTACATACTTAGGCTCAGCACCGTCAGCCAAATCAGGGATAAAGGCTTTCGAGGATCCAGAAATTGATAGAAGCACCTCCTTAGCTGGTCCGCCAACTTGTCCATTGGTCAATAGATCTTCCTCGACATATGTCGGGACTCTCGGAGGTCAAGTCAGCCTTTTGAGCGTCTTTAAAGCGTCTCTCTGCATGCCGCCGAACAGCGCGTAGTCGTTGTATTTCTATATTAATTGAGTCCGCGTTGTAGTTGGCGTGAGGAGCACTTGGAAACATAACTGGAGTTGCTATATTCTTACAAGCTAGAAGTGAGAGATTCTTTGCATGCCTCCTAAATATGCGTTATCAATGTACATTCGATGTGCATGGTATTAGCTGGGTCAGATGTACTAAGTCATTTACTCCTTAGGCGAGTGGGAATGCGGTCACTACAATCGGTGTCCACGCTAGAAATCCACCAAAAGCACCGGTGCAGATTTCGTAAAAAAAAAAAAATAGGTCAGATAAAAACAGGCCCGTAGGAAAGTCTGACTGTAAACGGACATAGCGTAACGTCTGTTTTCTGAAGCAAATAAGGCCAGATACCTTTCTCTGCGTTCACCCCAGTACTTCGCTAAGACAAGTGGAGGGAGGTAGTGTTGTTAATGCACCAACGGTCAAAAGAGTATACGTGTTGCCTTCATCACGGTTTTCAGTATTCGCAGTCGAGTTCGGAAGAAAGGCAGACCAATATGCGTTGCTATCAGTGTGAACTGTATTGTTGCTTTTTTTTTACTCTAGAACAAGCGTACTCATCGCCACTGCGGGGCTTAAATTGGCAAAAAATATACATCATGTCAGAGCGTATGTGTAACAGAATTCCTCTGCGTTCCGTACCTGCAGGGGCGTAGTAGAGCTTGTACCCGGAGACTCTGGTTGCTTGAGATGCTATAGGCGACCAATATAGTAGGTTAAAGAAACAATATAGCCAAAAACTTTAGATTTGTGACTGCAGGCCTCTTGTGCTTCATTGCTTGAGCGGTGCATTTGACTTCCTCACGAAACGTGGGAAGCTGAGCAGTCATTCTGTTTTAAAAATCTTGAAGCGCTAGAGCTAGGGAGCCGAGAACCAGGGAGACCTTTTGAGCGATAAGAATATCAGGGACTTTAGAAAGGGGTGAATAGGTTTAACCACCATACAGAGATCCCAGGAATGAGGGTTTTGCTCTGGGTACCTATCCGTAATAACCGATGATCTGTGGAGCCAGAGGAGGACGTCTAGGTGGGAACTCTGATGAAGCCACCGTATGCGATAATGTCTGACCACCCGTGTTCGCAAAGGTGGACTGGCAATCCTCAGACGTTGATGTCAAGTCGGACAAATGAGGTTGTGGAGGAGGCCCATGAGCCTGTTTCTGCGGTTTTCTTTGGCCGCAGTCTTTCTAGTTTTCCTTTTGGGGCGAGAGGACATCATTCGAACAGTAGCACCTGGCTCACGATGCGTCGAGTTGTCAAGCCCCCAGAACGGCAAACTCATATTTTACGCGGACAATTGTTAGAGGCACCGTCACTCGCAATTTTCTGAAAAGCTGGCCCACATAATCTGCACAAGGACTCACATTCATACCTAAGTCACGGGCTGCCTTTTATTTATCCATCTGACTAAGTAGTAACTACGTAGTAGTGGTGGCGAAACCACTACATGTTGCCTGCTGCATTCGGCTCAAGTTTTCTTCTGAAAGTTTTCCCACGATGTGGACAGACTGGACACGAGCAGCAGACCCCCATCCACAGGCATCGTGATGCCCGTCACGAAGGAGGCGTCATCTGAGGCCAGGAAGGCGATGCAGCGAGCCACATCCTCCGGTGTCCCCGCTCGACCCAGGGCATGCGCCGCGGCTGTGCACTTTTCCAGAACCTTCCCGGCGCATTCAGGCGGGTGGATGGGGCAATATAGATCACATTTTAATGCACCTGGCTACACATTGCACCATCCAACTTTCAAGCATTTTAAAGCGTTTTATAGCAAATGCTCCTAATCTTTCTTCGAGATTGATGAGCCCGCCACAGAGTAATCTCATTAATGGTACCTCTAGTGCAAAATAAAAAAATTTATGGTCATTTTCTGCCCCACGGTATGGTTGTATGCAAAGGTGTTGATTTTTAAATATGCACTGAAATCCGGTTTAGAGCTTCTACACAATTATATTTTTTGAAACCGCCTATCTAATATTCAACAGCCAATTAAGGAACACAAGAGCTCTGTATAAGACAATCAAAGATATCAAAGGAAGCTTCTGTGCTAAGCTGGGCGTGATAAAGGACAAACGAGGCAAGGACCTCACTGAAGCCTCAGAGATAAAGAAGAGGTGGCAGGAATACACAGAAGAACTGTACAAGAAGGACCCGGATGTGCAAACCCAACATAGGACGGTTGTGATTACTGATCTCGAGCCGGGCATCCTGAAGAGTGAAGTTGAAT
>JAJIZL010088243.1:0-12762 GCA_023969395.1 Amblyomma maculatum | reverse complement strand
TTTTTGACCAAGACGACCGGAGATGACCAGGGGCTAGCTGATGGCCGAATAATGTCTCGCCGGAGCATATCATTCACATTATCTTCTATGATTTTACGTTCTGATAAGGAAACACGGTAAGGGCGGCGGCTAACAATAGAAGTACCTTCTGTAATAATGCGGTGCTGTGCAGAAGACGTTCGGCCCAAGGTCGGAGAAGTGACATCAAAGGAGGCTTGGTGTTTTCGAAGTAATTCCTGCAAAGCTTGGCGGTGAGTCGCAGGAAGGTCAGGATTGATGGTGCCAAAGAGAACACAGAGAGAAGCATCGGAAGAAGCTGCTGGTGAGGGAGAGGGGGCGGTAAGGGTGGTGAGGGACACCGGGTGAATGTCCAGGACACAAGGAAAACATGTCCCTTTAGTCAGCACAATGGGCTCTGGGGAAGTGTTCGAAGCAGCGACAAGCGCTGTGCCATGCTCAAACCGAACAAGACTTGGTGGTAGCGCGATTCCGCGGGTCAGATGGCGATCAGAAGGCACGATTAGCACATCTCCGTTATCAATGTCAGTAGAAGTAAGCGCGACAAGTTGTTCGCATCCAGGGGGCAACACTGAGTTAGTAGCGGCAAGCAGGCGATAACGGGGCTCGGGAGGTTCAGAAGACGGATCGCTCTCGTTCATGTAAATGACCCTGTCGCGACACGAAATGCTGGCTGATGCGGCAGACAGAAAATCCCAGCCTAAAATAATTGGGTGAGCGCACGGTGACATCACGGCAAATTGTACATGGTGGCGGACACCATCAACAAAAACTCGCACAGTACACTTTGCAGAAGGCCGAATTATTGCACCATTAGCTCCGCGGAGTTCAGGTCCATCATAAGGCGTTTTCACTTTTCGCAAGCGGGAGCACAAGTCAGTGTGTATCACAGAAACAGCGGCGCCCGTGTCAACCAAAGCCTCAACAGATAATCCTTCAACCCGCACTAAAATAATATTCCAGGGACGTTCCGGAGGATTTTTGGGATGGCCGAAGAGTGCAGTTTTCCCTCCTAAAACTGCAGTGGTCAGTTTTCCGACAGGCGGGGAGTCGTCAGAGAAGCTTGACGGAGAGGCGAGGTGGAGCGGCGAAAAGGCGAAAGAGAACGGCGTCTTGAAGGCCTGTAACCAGCAGGCGGAGCGGGGCTTTCTGGCGGGGGTGATGAACGTCGGGGATAATCAGGGAATGAACGGTGGTTAGAGCCGGAAAAGCGAGGAGGGTAGTCTGCTTCAAATGATTCGTAGCCGCGGCGTTCATTCTGGAGCCTGCGACGACAGAAGCGGGAAATATGGCCTCGGTACCCGCAGTAATAACACACAGGGCGGGCTGGGCGCCAGTTGGGGTAGTATGTCGGCGCGGCGGCAGGTGGTGCCAATGCAGCGACATGAGCAGTGGTAGGCGCCGGTGGCGTAGGTGCTCTAACTGCGGGCGGCAAGGACGTGATCTGGGCGTACGTTGGCACCTGACAGATGGTAGGAGCGACCGATGTTGGCGGGGAATGGGTCATTGAGGCCAGCTCTTCTTTAACAATGCTACGCAGGCCGGCACTTGAATTATGTGGCTCAGATGCAGGGCGGCACAAATTACCTTGAGCCGAGAGCTCTTCACGAATTAATTCGCGAATAAGCACACGGAGGTCAGCTTCGGCAGTGAAACCAAATGAAGTGGGATCAGGCTGCAGGCGTATTGACTGTAGTTCGTCAAGGCGTTGACAAGTCGATATGATGGCGTCAATTGTGGTTGGGTTCTGCACGGCCAGGGCGTTATAGGCGAGTGGACCAATACCTTTAAGGACGTGCCGAACCCGCTCGGCCTCTGGCATGGTGGCATTTATGCGCCGACAAAGTGCGAGAACGTCTTCGATATAAGAGGTATAGGTCTCATTGGACCGCTGAAGTCGGGCTTCTAGCTTCTTCTTGGCGGACTCCGTGCGAACAGTAGGAGCGCAGAAAATCTGGCGTAACTTTTGTTTAAAGGTAGCCCAATCCGGAATCGTCGACTCATGATTTAGAAACCACGTTTTGGCCACATCCGTCAAATAAAAGGACACATTAATTAATTTAAGAGAATCGTCCCATCGGTTGAAAGCACTGACCCGGTCGTAGCTGTCGAGCCAGTCATCAGCGTCGTCGCCGCGGAGACCGGCGAACATCTGAGGGTCGCGCTGACGGCTACTGACAGTCCAAGTGGCAAGGGGAGCTGGAGTCGAGTTGGTAGCAGCCGGAATAGCGGAGTGGCCCTCTTGTGTCATGACGATGGTGGTCGGGATCAAACGGCGGCCAGAACGAAGCTCCAGGTGGATGCAGGTGACGAAGCAGCGGGGAAATCAAGGCGCACCTCCACCACGTGTAAGGCAACGCGAAGGTCGGACTTGGGGAATCAGGCTTTATTACAGACCTGAAGCCTTGGTCGCACACTGCAGCCAAACACACTCCGCGATGACGATGGGTATCTACAAGAGGGAGCAGGATGAAGATGAAGCAGCACGTTCAGCAGTGTGGAAGATGAAGCGCCACACAGTGCTCACAATAATAATAATAATAATAATATGCTTGAGTTGCCCTAAGAGAAAATGAATACATGCAGAACTGTCCAAAAGGTAACCGTGAATGCTTTCTGCACGCTACCTGCCGTAGCTCTAGCTGTCTCTTTGTGATTTAAAAATCTTACTTTCGAATTTTCCTTTTCTGGATGATGCCTTTTCTTTTTTCTTTTCATCTCTCGCTCGCCCTTTGCTGTAAAATATTCGGCGAAATATTCAGCGATACCCCATGATGAAGTTTGGATTTGCGTATGTACACATTTCCTTGGTGCCAAAGACGGTGCCAGCAACCTCGCGGGGCAGCGAAGAGTTCGTGCGTGCAGTGCTGATCTCCACGTAGGCGGGGAGCTGTTATTGGACCCGAGACCCCGAGGCATCTGTTTTCTTGCGTACGCAGGATCAGCGGCTTGCATTATGAATGACTTTGTGCTCTAAGCTGAGGAAGCCTCCCGTAAGCAAGAGCTCTTGTTATTTCGCCTTTGAGCCGTGAACAGGAACGCTCGCTGGGTTTTACTTTCCTCGAGTATATGCGGAAAAAGCGAGTTTGCTCCCGCGTGCTTCGTATACTCTCAGAGGCATGAGCCCTCGACAGTCAACACCAGGTCGCCAGCGGCGCTAACTTTGCCTTTCGGGTTTCAGACGAGCGTTGGCTTTCGGATTGAGATTTATTTTCGTCGTGGCGTGACGAGACAGGCGCTCTGCTAATTTGTCCCGTCGTTTTAGGAAGAAGCCTGCGGCTGAAATATTGTTGGCGCGTGTTTGCTGCTGTTGTTTCTGCCGTCGCAGCGGTTTTGTCAAAGGTAGCGCGTCGCAGGTCCCTTTCGTATTAGACTGAGAACGTCTATGCATATATGATCGTTCGCTATAGAGGGACTAAATTGCGGTAAGCGTCCTGGCGGAAGTTAAAGTTTCGGTTGCTGTCGCCAAGATCGCGAGCTCGATACTGGGTGCGGCGTCCTTTTTTTCTGTTGTCTTAACTTCCTTCCCACTTATGTAGGCCGCAGACTCGGCGACAGCATATCATCGTATGTAGGCTCCTACTTGGCCGCTATTTCTCTGGCGCATTCCTCATGGAACACATGGCCGTTCACGTGTCCTCGTCGTCATATAGGCTTCAGGCGATAACTGCTGAAATAAACGAGCAATAACGACAGGTGTCAGTACCTATACGGGAGCGTTTAGTGCCACAGACGTGCAAGTATGGGCGTCGCGTGATTGTCGTGGGTATTTGCGGTTGCGATAAGCTTTATAGCGTCTTGCTCCCAGTTGTCTTCCCGTTGCATGAGACGAAACATGTGCAGACGTCAGGTCACCGTAGTGACATGAATTGGAAAGTAAGATTTTGGTTGCAATTCAAAGCAACTTTTATGCTCAACAAACAAACAATGCAATGTACAAACGAGACGTAAATAACAATAAATAAACAACACAGGTTCCAAAGAAGTCCAGTCCAAGTGTCGCTCAAAACCTGCACGCAAAAATGAAACTGTTGGGGAGGATTAAACCTACACAAGCATATGCGAGGACGTATATACGCGTTGCTCCGGAACTGCCTGCTGCCCGCCGTAACGGTCTTCTGTCCCGTAATATTACTCCGGGGCACCGAGCAGCCATCCCGATCGATTATTTTGGCTCATCGCCTTGCGCGTTAGCTTTTTCCTTCGTAGAAGGCTTCTTCTTTTGGCGACGTGGTGCTGTAGATTTGCTAATGCTATTTATAGTTTATATTAGAATGCATGAGTGATAACGGCAAAAAGTTGCGTTCTATCTCGACAGGATGCGAGTATGAAATGTGAGTTGCTCGAAAGGCGTCACTCTCGCGCCGCACTCGGGTATTGACCGGATTCCTATGATGTGCATTCTATTCTTTCTACTCTTGGTGTGCCTGGCTTTAAGGAGCTTTCACCACCATGTCCTCCAGCGGGCAGCGCCCTCGGCGTAACTCGCCTCTTTCGGTGCTCTGCATGCACTGATGCTCTTAGTGTCCCTCTCTGCATTCGCGTCGTAGCGCTCACCTGCTCTTGTTCGGCCTCAGCGATGCATCCATTGGTTGGCCGTCTTCTCACCTTCAAGTGCGGGTACGCAAAAGCTGCCACCGTAGAGCATTTGGGAGCGGAAAGCCAAGTGACGAAAGATGACGAAGAAAGAAATTTGGCCAGCGCTAGATCTCGTGTACACCATCAGCGCGAGACGTTGCAGCGATTGCCGAATGGTTCAGGGGCACGCTGCTCTACATGAGCCGGCGTCCGTTCGAACCTTGCTCGGGGCACTGGAGGGTGTCTTCTGCACCGCGACATTGGCGAAATATTCGAACGGGTGCGTCTATCAAGGGAGCTGCAGATAAAAATGCGAAAAATGATGGTACTGGCCAGAGGGCGCAGTCGCGTATTGCCGTTCCTCGAAAACTGCAGCAACGGAAGTACCGGGTGCGTCACTCAAAAATAAAACACAACTTTACGTTTTGTTCAAGCATCAAGCGCAGTGCCGAAACTGAAATGCAATATTAATAAAATAGTTTTATGGATTAAAATCACTTACGGTAAAGAGCGTAATACACCGGTGGCGTCCGTCGCGCCATCCTTACGACGTTGAATAAGTTACCTTGAAAAATCGGCGCGGCGTAAATCCGCAAAAAAAGACCTTAAAGGAAGCTAAAAGGCGATTGTGACTGAGAACTGTCTCTGAACGCAACCTAAAGGTAACATACACTTACTGAAAGCAGGAATTGATTACGGTGAAGGTAATTGAATAGTTTAACCGTTGTCATACCGGCACATCCTGGCTGCCTTCGCGGCTGATTTTGCTGATGTTAAGAACAAAAAAAAAACATGCTATTTTGCAACCTAAAGGAAAACAAACTCCAGGAAATATGGTCAAAACTTATTTGAACGCTGTGAATTAAAAAAAAATGCACCTACAGTAATCGAACGTATGCCTTACAATCAGGTACGTTCAGAATTTACGCACCAGTTTGCGCACTTGTTCACGGAACAGTTAGGGCATGTGAAAGGCTTTGTTCACCATGTTAAATGCCGTTCATCTGTGAAACCAGTCGTTGCGAAACTCAGACGCCTGCCGCTCACGCTACGGCAACAGGTATCGGAGGAGATACAACGCCTGCTGGCCGAAGATATAATTGAACCTGTCGACGCATCGGAGTGGATTTCACCGATCGTCGTCGTGAGGAAGAAGGACGGTTCAATTAGGTTGTGTGTGGACCTACGTGACGTGAACAAGGCAGTAATTGCCGATGCTTTTCCTCTTCCGCATACAGAGGAATTACTTCATGAACTAGCTGGAGGAACGTGCTTCTCAAAGCTCGACTTAGCGTCGGCATACCGCCAGCTAGAACTGGCTACTAAGTCGGGGACTAACCACCTTTATCACACACGAGGGATTGTTTCGTTTTAAGAGAGTGTTTTGGCCTTGCATCTGCCCCTTCAGCCTTTCAGAGAATGATGCAGCATATTTTGAAAGATTGTAAAGGCGTACTTTGTTACATTGATGATGTGATTGTGTGGGGCAAGACACGTGCATGAGGAGCGCCACAAGAATCTACACCAGGTGCTAAAACGCATTGGTGATTCAGGTTTGAAGCTCAACCAGAAATGCACATTTGATGTTTCAGAACTATCCGTTTTAGGGCATACGGTGAGCTCAAAAGGGCTCACATCATTGCAGTCTAAGGTTGACGCTATTGTCAAAGTGCCTGCTCCTCACGATGTTGCCACTTTGAGGTCATTTTTGGGTCTCGCTGGTTACTATGCTCGGTTTGTGCCGCGATTTGCTGATCTCGTCGAGCCGCTTAGAAGGCTCCTGCGGTCTGGTCAACAGTTCACGTGGGATGATGAGGCTGAGCGTAGCTTCCAGCTTGTTAAGACAGCTTTGTCTTCAAGCCCAGTCATACAAATGTTTAAGCCAGACCTTGATTTAATTGTTACGACAGATGCTTCTGATAAGGTTCTGGGAGCCGTTCTTCAGCAACGCGATGGTGACAGCGTACGCACGGTGGCCTTCGCATCACGTGCCCTGACTCCTGCTGAGCGGAAGTACTCCGCTGGGGAACGTGAGGCCCTTGCTTGTCCCTTCGCGTGCGAGCGCTGGCACGTCTACTTGTGGGGTAGAAAATTTTTGTTACGTACGGACCACCAGGCACTGGTGACGTTACTTTCAGCTGCCGATTCATCCATTGCGCCACTTATTTTTTTCCTCACATGGTATTTATTACACGTGGTTATGTACAGAAAGGGTTATGTACACAGGCTATTTACAAAGCTCTCGGCCGTTTGTGAGCTGCACAACAAAAAATGCCACATAAGCGACGGGTAGTGCGGTCTTTAAATGCGCTCTTATTCGTTTTGATTCAACATACTAAAGATGGCGCGATGGACGCAACTGGCATGATCAGAGGATTACTGCAAGCAATTTAATTTCAGCAAACTGTTTTATTGCGCATGCATTTTAGTTTATGCGCTGCAATGTATACTAAAAGAACATATAGCTTTACTGACTTGCGTTTTAATTTTTAGTGACGCCAACCGGCACTTCCGTTGCTGGAGTTTTCAGGGAATGGCAATACGTGGTGCAGTCATTTCATCCCGTACCACTGTGTGCCCACATCGTTTTCTTCAGTCGTGTAATAGTAGGCTCGGGCCGATGGCCTCTATCGACTGTTTCTCCTCTTTTTTTATCCTCATCGTGTTCCGGACGCACTTGGATAGCGTATTATCTCGCTGTTGAAACTACTTCGGGAATTCGAAAGTGTCACCCGATAAGCTCTAAAAATAAGACGCTGTTTTCAGTAATATTTGCATGTGGTTTTAAGTACCCCGTAATTGAGTCCCGCGCTTTCATATGCTTATGCGCTGGAGTAAAGTGATTCCGAAATGCTGAAAGGCGGCTAAAGGGAAGCCTCTAAAGTGTCTCTATACTGTCCCGACAGTTTTCCTGCGACTAACTATACTCGCCCACAGTGCGGCGAGACGCGACAGACTCCTAATGACCTGTCTGAAATTCTAGTTGCACGCGAGACAGGCTGTTCACCGCGCTTCCGGTCACGGACTTAATTAACGAGGCCGAGCCCTTGTGGGGCGCTCGCAGAGTTCGGACCGGCGGCCACTGCGCGCTTAGCTTTCGCGCCCATCGAGGCCCTTTCGTTGACATCGTCGAATGTGTCGGCGGCATTCGGAACATGCATGTCTTTCATCGCGCACTCCTTTGCGAGCTTTCCTGCAAGCCGTCAACCGAGTAACAAACCATAGTTGTAGGCCTCCCGCGCCGTGTGTACTACTCAAACGGCGCGTCTTCTTTAATCCGTGCTATTTCGATGAATAATGAATCGGCTCGTCCACGTATACGGTGGACATAATTAATCAGCTATTCCCGGAGAGATATTGTGCGCTTTCTTCTGACTACTGGGTGGGGGGCGGCGGAGTGACAAATGTTTAACCTACCATATTCTTTGACCAGCTGTGGACTTCGCGGCTCAGTTGTTCGGTTATGACTTACGGTGCGCGATTAAGCGCAGGTTGGACGCTCCGAAGTTAAACGGACACTCTCGGAAAAAAGCTCTTCCGGCACTTTACATGGCTGCAGGACCGACCTCAGAAAGCTGTTTTGCGCATGGGTTTATTCTGTCGATACGTTTTGGAGCTGACGTTGATACATGAGCGTCATGAGGTGACAGTTTCGCACGTTGCAAAAATGTTTTGGAGATTTTAGCGAACTCAAGGAATGAGTACTCAGTTAAATACCCGCGTCCATAATACCTCGACTGTAATGTAAAATCGAAAGCGCTGTGTTTGCTACTTCCTTTTTTTTTTTTTTTTTTTTGAAAGCTTGAAAAGTCACAAGTTCTTACTCGGACCCATATCCTATCACTTAAAATGAATGGTCGTCTGCACTCATCACGTATCGAAGCGATAGCTTTAAGGCTGCCCGCTCAGCGCATAACCCGGCGTGGTCCTGTCGGTGTCCGGCGTCATGTCACAAAAATTCTGATGGGCCGGCTGGGTCATGCCTTCACAGCTACATGACATCACGCGGGAAGTTCAAACACCCCATAGCGCTCACATGAAGCGCGACGTCATGTGTAGTGCGAAAGTGAGGAAACGTGGTGTATAACCGGAAAAAAGGTCGCCGCTTGTCTTAAATAATTCAACTTTGGAAACGTGGTGTATAACCGGAAAAAAGGTCGCCGCTTGTCTTAAATAATTCAACTTTACAAGGATATTTATTGCACTTTAAGAAGCACGTGAAAGATTTTGGATTTTATCTGGTATTCGAACCCACGGCTCATTGGTTGCGAGCCAGGCACGCTAGCGATTATTCCATGCAATGTCCGCTTGCACACCTTGGGAACGCGCGATGGTAGATGTGTGTGTAGCGCGGTCCTCAGCGTATAGTGGCATCTCACGACTATATGCTGATGATTGTGTGTGTATAATTAGAGGGTGCTACAGGCCGCTGTCGCGTCATACCATTAAGGCTGAACCTAAATGTCTCCCTGATTCTTTCCGATGACTTCTGACATCAGTACCTGGTGCATTCTTGGTGGTAATTGTCGCCGCCTTTCTTATTAAGACATTAGGTTTTTTATTTTTGTTCATTGTCGTTATTATGCGATGTATACACGTTAAAATTATGATGCATTTTTGCGTTGTGCATGATGCATGCTTTGGTAAAACAGTAAGAACAGATGCCTTGAATGCCATTTTTGTTACCTCTCTTTAACAGAGCATACATGGTATATATTTTTTTAGAAGGAATTAGATTGCATTACCAATTACCCTCTAAAAATCGCACAAGACAAATTAAATCACGTGACCAATTACTCATGCCTAAAAATAGTGGCACAATTACTTACGAAAAGTAGTGCAATCGTTTTTGTATTATACTTTCAGTTTTCATGCATAAAAAACTAAAAAGCAACAACAAAAAAACGAGTGACTCGAAACTGCAGCCACTCTCCAGATGCCCCGACGCACACATTCCTTCATCTTCTCGCCAAATTCCGCCCCAGACAACTATTCCCTCCTCTTGTTTCCTATTGCACGCACCATTAGAAATATGAGACAGTGGCAACAGAAGAGCCAAAGTAGAAACATGGTCGAGCGCTGGTCACTTTTGTTGCGCTCAAGACGGAAACGAGCGGCGAACTCGGCGCCTTTGCTACTCAGGTCCACCGTTTGAAGCCGTCGGGCAGTCGCTAGGTGGTCTCAGACGGCTATTCATTTTAAGGCGAAAGCCTTAAATGGCTCATCGTTGTCAGCAGGAGCTGTCGGCAGAGGCTGTCACACTTTTGAGGGAGATCTTCATCCCTGGGATCCCCAGCCGAGTGCTTTACCAACTGCGCCACGGCCGGGATCGTGAAACATTGATCATAATTCCCCTTGTCTATACCGCGAGGATGATAGTGGGATTCCGCGAGTGACAGATCCTGCGCCTTTAATTTCCTGTACACGAATTATAGAACGCCGGTGAACTTTGATGCGTTCAATGAAATGCTCGTTGCGTTCGACAAGGGGCGCGCCATATGTACCGTCACGACTGGTCATGGCGTCACCAGGCGATTCGTGCATAGACGAAGCTGATACCGCTGGGCGTCCGATCCAGGCTTCCGTGCGGCGCCTTTCGTTAGCCGCTTCCTCGAACGCTACAAAACTCAGCAAACAGAAGCAGATTCAGATGTCTAGGACAGCAGGCATCAGCGTCGTTTGAAATTGATTTGCAGGATAGAAAAGGTGCAGTATGTGTCACAATTCTCCGCGGACACATGTACCACGCTGTAAAGGAAGGGAGGAAGGTGGGAGTGAAAGAAGAGAGGGAGATAGAGGTGCCGTAGTGGAGGGGTATACGATCCACTGGGCTATAAGGGCTTTCGCCTCATCGCACTTCAGTGGTCCAATTAGTGCCCTCTAGAATTTTTGTCCCTTCTTGGCGATCCTTTACGTTGGCCCAAATTTGCCACGCTTCAGTCTTGTTTTCGAGGCGTCTTACCGGGCGTACGTTGTTCTGCCCACACAATTGACCAAAGATGCATTTTAGTAAAAATAATTTCGAAAAGAGCTATCATTACATTTGCTGCGAAATTACTGCCCCAAAGTAATTCATAGCTGTACTACACCAGACAATTAATACATTACGTTACTTGGTACCAGAAGAAAAAATGAAATTACGGCAATTCAATCACAATAATTCAATTACTGCCATGTCTGCGCAGGAACGTTGCTCAAGTATCCACTAAAGTACCACATGTTAACAAGATGTCAACCTCTGTTCCCTCTGCCACATTTTTTTTTTCTTTTACGCTGCGCTGCTGACGTCCGCTACTTTGCTTCCGGCACGAGAGATTGATTTTACATAGCAGAAAATTTGTTTGGCCATGATTCGTAAAAGAGCAGAAAGGACACAGATACAGACGTAAGGGGATTTGTACCCACCGAGCATTTAATAACTGAAGAGCGATGCGTTTGCCTCAGGTTAACCTGCGTTGCGGGGGTGTCTGCGTTTCGGGATTACACTTACGAATGCGCTCTACTAAATTAATTTGGCACCCAAGAATTGCCACAGTGTGCAGAGTAGCACCTATGCATCATTTTTTGCGTGCAGTGTGTTAAATAACTGATTCTTAAGGTAAACATAAGCGTTTTCTTACTCACGTACAAGCAAGAACAGACCCACACGCTCTGTAAAAAGAACATGGTGTAACTACGCGGTTGTGTTTCGTAGCTGGAAAGAAAAAAAAAAAAAAGGGCGTTTCACGCGCCATCACCGGTCTGCTGATCACGCCTGGATTGCCTGCGCGGGCTGATGTATCGAAATATAGAAAACAAAAGCCAGATGAATCGAATAACGACGCGAGTACATTTATGTTTGCTCACGCCACCGGGCGTGTAAGAGCGCTGTTACTGCTGCCGTGGCCAGAGTAATCGATCTGCGTCACCATTTTCGAGAACCGCTTCTCGCGTGTACTGTGCGAATGTGTCCGTGAAGCTGGAGATTTGTCCTACGGCATGTCTCAGCTGGCGGCGACAAATAAGAGCCTGCCAAGGAGGCGGGCGCAAACCCGACCAGGAAGAAGCGTGAGTGTGCGTCGCCATGCATATTCATGGCCCCATCCAGAGACCTGCGCCGGAAGGACAGCGGATCGCGGGGGACTCGGTGCGTGACTGATGAGAACGCACCGCCGCGGCGCGCGTCTCCACGTCAGCCGTGTGGCTGCCGCCGCCGGATTACCCGCGCTGATAAAGTGGTACGGCGCAGATGCGTAATTTTTGTTTTCTTTTGCCGCCATCTTGCGTTTTTACAACTCGTGCATGCTAGCGGACGGCGCATGATATCTATAAGAGAGCGGGCGGAGAGGCAGGCCGTCGGCTCAGCTTCTCTGCCGAGCGTCACCGGACGTCGTTGCCCCGGAGTTAATTTTTGAGAGACGACCGTTGACCTCGTGTGTGTTTGCGGTCGCACGCTATATCGTGTACATCCCTTATTATTATTATTATTATTATTATTATTATTATTATTATTATTATTATTATTATTATTATTATTATTATTATTATTATAGACATATAAGACATGCTACTCATTGATTTCTTTATTTTTGTGACACCTTTCGTCTCAGTTTCATTTCATGTGTTATTTATTTCTTCTTTTGAGTTCTATCTGTGTGTGTACAACTTGTGTGTGCATTTTCATTTTTTTTTAATTTTTTTTTATTTGTGCTGCAGCACGAAGACTACATGGTTGTTCCTGCGCACATTAAATAAAGATTAATTGATTGATTGATTATTATTATTATTACTTTGTGATATCACGGTTGCGTCGATGAGACGCCATTTAGCTTCCCAGACACGACCTCAAGGACGAAACGGGCGAGATCGCGCATTCGCACAGAGCCTTCCCTGACGGGTCTTCGAAGTTCGCCTGCCAACAAAGAGCGATAGTGCCTATGACTGAACAATGACTTACCGTGACCTCTTGTTTAGTTCGGTTCATAGGGCTTAACATCCCAAGCGACTGAAGCTGTGAGGGACGCCGTAATGGAGGGCTCTAGAATTGTCGCCCTCCTGTGGTTCTTTAACGTGCACTGACATCGCTCAGCACACGGGCTCCTTGCTTTTCCTCCCATCAAATAGCGCCCGCCGCGGCCGGGATTCGTCCGCCTCCTTGAGTTAAGCAGTCGAGCGCCCTAACTACTG
>JAJIZL010088241.1:0-16043 GCA_023969395.1 Amblyomma maculatum | reverse complement strand
AAATTCAGTTGTGAGTAGCGCCTTTGTCCCGTCTGCTTTCTTGTGGTGTGTTTATTTCGGCGCAGTTTTTCACAGTACATTCGTGTCTACCAACGCGATTTTCCTCGTTATGGAAAACCGCTTCCAGGTTCCAGCGAGGAACTCGTGCTACTGCTTCAGTTATCCAAGCGGCTTGTAAGCATAGGATGGTGAGCTTGGTATTCTCATATTTTTCTAAAGTTATATTTCCTGTCTTTAAAGAAGCATTTCATTCCCGCATAAAACAATACAAGAATACACATGGAGAATAATCTAGTCTCAAATATTTATTATACAAACTAGTGAATGGCAGTGCCGAATGTTGTTTAAATGCAATACTGCGCATGTAGACTTCGTACAGAAATATATCGGAAATAAGGATTAGGTAAAATTTGCGAAATTCATCCTTCTGGCGTTCATTCTCTTAACGAAATGCCAATTTACACCTGGTGCCTAGCACTATATGGTATCGTTTCTAATGACAAGCCCATGAACGAATTTCTTGAAGGAGATATCCACTGCATCAAAATTATGCAACCGACACGGCCCATATTCACTATATTGAGGGAGATGACAATGCGGATGGACACGACATAGACACGAAGTTTGCCTATATTTCTTTACGAGCTGTATCTCCGAGTCTGCAGTAATTATTGGTTCTCTTACCGAAAGCAGACTGTCTAAGGAAGATGCGGCCTCGCGAAGCGCGATGAATGAACAAAGCAAAACACTGCAGTTATAGTCGGTGTTTGAAGAATTCGCAGACGCTGTCTCTGGTCACCAGGTCACCGCCTCAAATAGACCTCTCCCTTTATTGATTATTATGGTTTGCGACCTCTAATCACAGGAAAACTGT
Source organism: Amblyomma maculatum (assembly GCA_023969395.1). Lineage (NCBI taxonomy): Eukaryota > Metazoa > Arthropoda > Arachnida > Ixodida > Ixodidae > Amblyomma > Amblyomma maculatum. The sequence goes on along the minus strand of JAJIZL010088241.1, from coordinate 15,169 downwards.
ATAAGGACTTTACGTCTTATTTTGGGGAATTGATAACTTCTACAAGGTTGCCTTGAATGGCATGAACAGATAAAAAAGCTGATAGTGGAGAGGGTGTTTAAAACTATCACGAGGACAAATGAGGACCTCCAGAGGTCCGTTTTTTCAACCACTGTTGTTTACTAATTTCATCTGCAAAATCGCCATTATATTGATGAATGTTTCTGTCCTTTTCGTGGCGCTCTGTACCAAAACATTATTGCATCACCCGTTGAAGCTGGCAAACGTAAAATCATCGGCTGCTCTCCTGCCAACTAACGTTTTAACCAGAGCGGCATTTTTTTTCTGTCTTTTAAATTTTTCTCCGCACGGATCACAACCAACTAGACAGTATTGCCGTTTCCTGCAAACATTTAACACATGCATATCTGCGAGAAATACTACGTTGTTCGTTTTATTCATATACAACCCGCGTACATGTGAGCTCGTCTCTGCATGCCTTACTTATGGTGTGAGTGCGTTTAAGGACCGGTAGTGGAAATCTAAAGCAGGCTGCAGTGGGTGCAGCTTTGCGCAGTGTGTATTAATAGAGGGAGTGAGGAGTCATCTGCGCAGATAAATAAATTTCATACTGTACATTCTCCATGCTGCGGTCGCATGAAATAGTTCATCTGGTGACCGCTACTTTATTGCGTGACCATTCAGTTGCGTGCTAGGAGCCAACCTCTCGCGACAATGCACTTTTGTGGTCAAGGATAGACACTCGGGTCAACGCTCGCGCATTGTGTTCTGCGGTTTCTCGCTCCTAACGCGTCGTCCAGAACTTTACCGCGGCACAAGTTGGAAGACATACTGCGTCTCTTATACCTTTTTTTTTTCTTAGAGGCATGTGGAGAAACGATCTCTTTGCTGCCCAGCCTACAAAGGAAACATTTCGGGAAATGTAACGTCTCCTTGCTTCTTCATTGCTCCGTGGACGTGGAAAGATTAATCGCTAAGATTGAAGAGACACAAGGAGGGGTCAAGAGACACTCATCGGTATTGTAGCTCTGCTGGTTTGGATGCTTGCCAATGCTGGGTGGAGGGACGTCCAAGTATCACTGCCCGGAATGTAAGGGCCGCTAAAGTTTTTTCACGTGTGGTCGACGAATTGTTTTTTAAGCTTAAAAAAAAGACAACGCAGAAAAACAAAACATGTACAAAGAGGGCAAGCATGTGCTTATATGTTTTTATAAAACTGATTAGTCAGAACCGCTACTATTTAATGAAGGCAACGCAAGACAAAAACTGCTATTCTTACAGCAACTCTTTCCAAGGTGACGTAGTTTATGTTATATAGCGGACAGTGGTGTCCCTGACAATTTATTAGCTAACGACATTGTTGAGGCGCAGATATGCTTAGAATTATGATCTTTCTTTAATTATCTGATCACTTTTGGAGGTATTATATCTAAAACTTAAAATGAAATATTGCGGTCATGGTACCTGACGACCGGCCCACATAACTATTCGCGAATTTTTTTTTTTTTCAGTTTCGTTGAATACGCAAGTATTCAACGTATGATACCGTTTAATAACGATGAATAACAATGGTACAAAGGACTCCGTTTCGTATGCAACAAGCAAGCAGCAAATACTGAGAATAAAATAACAGCACAAATAAAAACAATAATTAATCACGTGCAGAGTAGGTAGGTTGTTGCTACTTCCTTTCATAAATCAACTGAAAGGGGCTGAATCTTTGTCCTCTGATAGATTCATGATTATTTCCCGATAATTGCTGAAGGTATTTCCTTGAAATTAAAATTTGGCGACGTTGTAGGGAGGGCATAAAAACTGGTGATTGGATGAGATTGCAGTTTCGTATGATGAGACGTTGCAAATTTGGTGGGAGAGGGTAGAAAATACATTTATATGAATCTTTCTGTAATTAGGGGTGCAGTCAAAAAAATGATCAAGACGACGAAGACGATTTTTCCCTGGCATGTTTCACTCCACAAACGCTTCCATGGCGGTCGTATGATCGTGAATATTCTCGAGTCCCGTTTCTTCAAGACACCATGCATTATGCATATCGAGAGTCGAGATAGTCTACAAAAAAAAATGTCTACATTATCCGGTTTCAAAGCACATGTGCACTTTATATGCGGTTTGAGATATAGCGTGTTAATTAAAGCATTGACCAGTTTAGTCACGTGCACATTTAAGAGGTTCATGCAATTTTGCGGAGGCAGGATGGTTTTAAAATTAAACTTTACAGTTTGTATTTATGTTCAAAATACTGTGCAGCATCGTAACCGTAAACGACATCTGGCCTACTTGGCAGGTAATTCTTGAACATTCGGAGCCATAGAATTCGAACCCATTTAAAGAGACGGACGTATTCGGATACAAGCAACTTTTTATTGATTTTCTATATATCCGTCAATCTTTCCTTATTCACAGAGGCTTAGCTTACTTACAAACTAGACTTTTATATCGAGAATACGTGTCAAGAGCTGGGCTGACAGCACACGCCACTACCTTGCACATTTTGGCTACTTAGCAAAAGTTTTCGAGACCTTGTTTCTCCTGCCTCTGAAAATGCTTCCATTGTTTTTTAATTGCCACTGCTCTTGTCCTACGGAAATTGATTTTTTCTTGGGAGGCGGGAGAGGGAATGGAACGTTTTCTTGCTCAACTCGTTATTTAGTTTGCTCAAGGTCCACGAGAGTAGAAGGATCTCGCCTATCGACCTGCTCTCGCCAGCGGGAATTTAATGGTTCCTGGTGTTCGGATTCAAGACGCCGCCCTTGCTTCTTCACGTAACCTTGATTATAAAGTACAGCATAGACAAATGCGTGCTTGTAAATCCATGTATCTTGTATAAAACTCTATATAATATTAAATTAACAATTATAGGCAAGTACCAGATTGAACTTCCACAAATGTCAGTTTTAGGGCTATGATTAAAAAGTTAAACGTGATAAAAAAAGACTTAAACAGCAAGGAAATAGTAGTTACTTGCTCGAGATGTATTCAAGCCCTAGCTTTAAAAGAGCTGAAAGTATTTGGCAAGGGTGGAAGAAAAGGCTAGTTGGTATTTCTTCTTAGGAAAACAAAACAGCGCACTCCTGAAACACGGACAGAGAAAGAGACTACAACACTGCGCTGACTTCAACTGGTTGCAATATTGCAGAGCAACACAATATATATATGATCGGGAAATGGGCGGGAAATCATAGGTAAAAGGGTTTGCATGCGACATAAAGATAACGCACAAATGTTGAAAAGACGTGAGATAACAAAGCTTATCATAACAAAGCGAGACGATAAACTGCACATAATAACGGCAGGGCGATAAAAGGATGAGGCCAATAGGCAAAAACGAATACAAAACAACATTGTGCGATAACCGGAAAACAAAAATGCAGAAAAAGCCAAAAAGGCCGTTAAAAGGGGAATGAAAATTATAAGCGATAGAAGCCAACATTGGCATTAAAAGCAAAAAACTAGAACAACCAATGCCAAATATCCACTATTAAATAAAAAGTCTAATCCGGAATCATAAACATCAAAATTACTCTGTGCATGACATGGCTGTTCGCCACTTGTTAAGCAATGCAACTGTTCAATACACTGTACAGAGCAACTGATATTGCCTTACTGATGCATTCCTGATAACATAGATATTTTTGTTTATTGGTTCATTTTAGCTACTTCATGCGTGTCAATTCTACCCCATGTGTCTTCCCGTTTTAATTATAAACTCTTTACTTACAGTGGGCAAAATGACATGTTTTGGTTGCCGCTTTTTATGCGAAAGTCAGGAGATTTATTATTTTATAGAACATATAATTTAAAACTTGTATAAAAGGGTTTTTAGCGATGCAACGTACACCACCGAAATATTTGTTTCTGTGAAGAAAAATTAATTGGCAAAGCCAAGATTAAAAAAGTGAAAATTTGTCAAGCTTCAACGCCGTGATGGTGCAGTGGTAACGGCGCCCGACTGCTGTGCCCAAGGATACGGGATCGAATACCAACCACGGCAGCCTCTTTTCGATGGAGGCGACAAGCAAGGCCTCCGTGTGCTGTGATGTCAGTGCACTTTCAAAAACGCCACGTGATCGCAATTTCCGGAGACCTCCGCTACAGCATCTCTCATAGGCTGAGTCGCTTTTAAATTTAAACTCAATAAACCAAACGAAACTGTCTAAAACTTACAAAACTACACTTGCATCTGAAATGAAAAGGAAAGTCAACATTTTCCTGGAATATAAAAATAGTGCTCTTTTTAATGGCCACTTTTTAGCCAATATGGCCAATATGAAATTAAAAAGTCTAATGTTCTAAACTGAATAGTTTTTCTTGTAAAAATAAAAATTGAATGTGTGAAACGAGGCCAACGACGAAACAAGATCTAATCCGTGAGCGAACGGCAATGTTTTCGCCTGGTTTTTATCGTTATCGCTGTTAAAACAAAATTATGATACTAAAAGCGCCATGTTCGGAATCGGTGCTGCTTGAAGTGTCCATAATTACAACCAAGACTAGGTGTAGTTAGGTGATTTGAAACCTTTTCAAGCTGCCCTTTCTTGTTTTGGAGTCGGACGCAACCAGACCTTCTGAACGTGGTCCGAAAATGGTATCACGAGAACAAAAAAAAAAATGCAGCTAAATTTTAAACTATGCGCCAGTTGCCTGATTAGCCCACAAATGTCGTAGCCTGTCCTTAAGCGACGCAGAAGCATCTGACATTCTCTCGCGAAGTTATCGTTAGCCGGTTAATGATGCTCAATGGCCTCGGTAAGAAAGAATTGAAGCGTCTCCAATTTACAAGAACTATGTAGAGCACACTAACAGAATATGCACTCGTCTTTAGCTCCATACACAGCTTGTTCCTCAATTCCAGAAACAAACGCGATATATGGGCGATATTTAAAATGCTTAATTGGCAAAACTTTACCCGCCAACAGTCTGTTTATTTGACACCGTGAAACCTATAGGTCATCTCTGAAAATAGCACACCACCAAATGTCACAAATAGGGCCACTTTTCTTACCTAAAACTCTGTTTAGAGGCGCAGGCTATTGGAAGCTGCTAAAGGGAGTCTTTCAGTTGATTGGGGACACGTTTCTGTCACGTTGTGCAAGCTTCTTATGACATGCGAGATCAATTGTATCTGTATTTGTTTTTATCCAAACGTGTTTAGACTCCTTGTCTCTTTATTAGTATGCTTTCTGTATTAGAGACTGGAATAAATGTGCACTCACGCGTTAAGATTGTTTATCTTATCCGCAACATTCGTAATATAAACTGTGGGAACACAGTGCTGATCGATATACTTAGCACGCGAGCTTTCAGTAGAGTAATATAGAGCAAATCGTGTTAAGTAACGGACAGCCATTGCATACCTTCATGCCGTAAACCAAAAATCAATAACTGCTGGCTAGACAGCAAGAGCAAGCAAGAAAAAGAGTCAGCCTCCACGTGGCCGCCTTTACCCGGTACGCAGCGTATACGCCCGTTGATATCCTAGCTGTAAAAATTATGTCCAAGGCGGCAAGATATACCCGCAGGTCTACCCTGACGGCTGGAGTGCGGCTTTTGACGACAACATATGAAGGGAAACTTGCGTCATTTGTAATCGCCACGTGATGGTCGCTTGATGCAGTTGATCGGGCCGTCGTGTAATGAGTACTTGGACATTTAGGCATTTTCTAGACGTCCTTGTCGATATGGTCTATTGGATTTGCTTAAAGTCCATCACGTAGATGAGCCTTCAGGCATTACGGTCTATTTTGTTTCTAGTAAAGCATCTGTACAAACCGTCTCGTGACACGGCTGCAAGGGAGGTTGCGTATCCTGTAGACCCTTATTTCTGATATGCTGGGCTAAAGTGCTACGCCGATTACAGAGGGAACCACCCTTGGCCTGTAACCGCTCTTTGTTCTCGCTTGGTGCTTTATAGAGATACTGCAGAGAAGCATCAAGAGGCGTAATTGGACTGCTCTCTTCGATGCTAAAAACACATAATGGCAATAAGGTATGTGCCACTTTGTACCTTTCTTTCTTATTTTACATGACCATCACATCAGTGCAATAATTTCCCTCCTTTCTCCTACTTGATTAAATATTTTGCTAGTCTAACTTGCATTTCGGACCTTATCCTCGTTTCATTTTGTCTATGCGTGTTTAAATTTCAATGTTCTGATTTTCAAGCTTACGCTATACGCTTAAACTGTGGGCTGCTTTGGCTATCTTTTAAACAAGAAAAAGTCAGTTATTATCGTCCATAGTTTCCAATTTTGGAGGGCAGAGAAATCTATTTGGCAATGTATATATTTGCCCGTGCTGAAGATTATAGATTTTCTTATCCCATGGACTCATCATCTCGACCTGTCATGACGTTTTTGAATATTTGAAGTTACAAAAGATGAAACCTTTATTCACCTGCTCGCTAACTCTAACGTAGACATAAAGTTTAAGAAAATCTTCAATTTTCTCACTGAAATAGCTATGGGTGAGAAGATGCTTAAATCGTTCCGTATTTAACTTTTTCTTCTTATTTAGTTTTCTTCTCTACGGACGCGGGCTTATTTGAGAAGCAAACTATTTGTAGTCCAGTAAACAATCATGAGAGTAAATAAGAAACAGTTTTCTGTACCAAAAAAAATGAGGAGCATTCATTATTTCATCGAAACAAAGAGTCACCTATTTGAAGGAGTTGTTATGGAACGCGACTATCGGACGAATCAGCAGTCGCCTTACACTCAAGTTATCCTCAGGCAAAGGCTGTGACAAATCGAAGTCTTCTGATCAAGGGCAGTAAGGGTCACGCAGTAATGAAATTTTACGAAGTAAGATTTCAGATTAAGGAATGTGTGATTAGGAGTATACGTATTTCTATGAAGGGCCACTTGCAAATCGGACTCTTTTTGTAGATTGTATATTAGCCCCAGCTTGTGCAAGTATTGCGTGCAAGCTTCCATGCGTGCTCCATATAGAGTTTGAACCCTCTTTTCGTCTCCCACAAAAAGCTTTCATATCAGCAATCAATAAATATTGGAACCGTTAAAACCTGCCGTAACTTTTTGAGATCTGTAAGAGGTTCGCCAATATAGGTGGAACCGCCGAAAGAACGCGAGTTTTCCACAATGGTGAAAATAGCATAAGCAGACCATCACACCACAAATCCTTCAATAGGCCAAACCTTACTAATGAAGTTGCCTCCCTGTAGTCGTCTCAAGCAGCCTTTGCTTTATGTAACGCTTTCTGAAACCGACTTCTCAATTGTCGCAACTAGGCACGTCTGAGCAGAGGAACAGCGTGCGTGCACGCCTGCACCCGCGGGAGGCTTGAATTTTCTCATTCGGTCACTGGAGTGCATGGGGAGCAAAGGGAAGCTCGCGGGGAATCGGGATCGATCGCGGGAAAAGGCGCGCTCTGAGTTACAAACCGGTGCCACGGGACGCGGCGGCCCGTGAAGACCCGTTTGTTCTCGTCGAAACAACGGCGGTGAGGAGCGAGGCCATGTGTCCGCCGTCGTTTTTCGGGTGTTCGATGAGCGCATCGTAGATTGCCGCTCGAATTGCTGAAGCTTCCTTTCTTATTGCTCTGAGGTTTTACGCTTAGAGTTTTAGTTACTTATTACGAGATCTAGAAAAGGAGTGTGTTTAATGTTACGTATCGATGACAATATGAAAGAGATGGTTAAGAAATGAATTTTATTTTCCATGAGTATTGTGAGCCTTCTGTGGACCTTCTTTCATTTGTACATGCCATCATCATCTTCTTTCATTTGTACATACCATCATCATCGTCCCGCGGCGCCGGCTCCGGCGCGTGCCTGGGTTCGTGATCGGATTAAAACGCTAGACAAGGCTTCGCTGTCCTTCCCGCCACGACCTCGCCGTCTTGACCTAGCCGTCTTCCACAAGTGGTGGAGGTGAGAATTGATCCCCTTGCTGTTTTGTGCCCTGCCTCTCGCTGGAGCTACGTTCCGGGCGCTGTTTACCGCCTGCCATCATCGTTATGTCTACCGAGAGCACCCACGAATCAGCAGGACCCTCTACCTCGGCTGCATCACCCCCTCCGACTGTGCCCACACGACAACGCGACCCGCCGCTGTTCGCTGGTCGTCGCGACGAAGACGTCGATGACTGGCTGGACACCTATGAACGCTGCAGTAGCTGCAACCGGTTGGACGATGCTCTAAAATTTCTGAATGTTTCTTTCTACCTCATTGAGGTCGCCAGAACATGGTTTATTAACCGCGAACCCCACACCACTAACTGGACAACATTCAAGCAGCAGTTCCGCCAATATTTCGCGGACCCAGCAGTTCGGACTGAGGTCGCGAGGAATAAGCTCGCCTCTCGCCTCCAAGGTCCCGATGAGTCGTACGCGTCTTACATAGAGGCCATACTTGCACTCTGCCGGCGTGTTAGTCCCACCATGCCGGAACCTGAACGCGTACACCACATCTTAAAAGGAATTAATGCTGTGGCTTATAATACCCTCATTGCAAAGAATCCCCAGTCAAAAAAAAACTACAGAACTGTGTCAAAAATACGACAAAATATCCTATAAATCTGTCGTAACCATCAGATTTTTGTGTAGTTCTGTAGTACTTTTCTGTAGTTCTGTAGTTTTTCTGTAGTATATTTCTGTTGTCTGTAATTCTGTAGCACTTTTCTGTTGTAACTACAGAAATTTCTGATGTTACTACAGAATGCTTTGTTGTCGCAACAGGTTTCCCGTCAAAAACCGCACAGAAATTCTGTCGTAACATCAGAAAATGTTCTGTAGTTGTTTCCGACTGGGTCCTTCTACTGTTGACGCCATTATTGCGACCTGCCAACGCATCGACCAGCTGCAGTCCTCCCGATTGCAGCCCGGCATTGCTACTGGCCCGACCTATGCTGACCTGGATCTACGGGCACTGATTCGAGCCATCATCCGGGAGGAGCTCCAAGCCCTCAAGCCTGTCTGTCGACACGGGTGTGATCATTCTTCCGTACCTTCTAATGACGCCGGTCTCCGCAACATCATTAAAGATGAGCTGGGAACAATTACGCGACCTATGGCGTCCGACCCTCCTGCACCCCGTCCAGCATCGACTTACGCGCACGTCGCAGCATCACCCCCTCCTGTTGTTCCGCCGCCCCAACTGGCATCGCCCTACAACCACATCAACGCCGTGACGACGGCTCAGCCTACGCCACCCTATTCGCACCCTGGCGCCCCTCTCGCCCAGTGTGCTACTACTGTGGAATACGAAGACATATATCCCGCTTCTGCCGTCGACGTATTCAGAACGAGCGGCGTGGTTATGACGCCTTCGAAAGTGACGTACCCTCATATTATCAGCGACGACCTATTTCCGGCCCACCTCGAAGATCATCCCCACCTCCAGAATCCTCGTCTGAGCCTCGTGGAACCCATGCATCCCGACATCGGTCCCTGTCCCCATACCGCCGCTCAGTTTCCCCTCTTCGACCCGCAACAACTCTCCCTGTCCGCCATCCGGAAAATTAAGCGTTGCAGTTTCCGGAGGTCAAACTGCAGTCTGCGAACTTACCAAAAGTCCTCCAGGTCGCCCGTATAATGTGATTTCTGTTTTCGCTGAAGGATTACCGGTCGAAGCATTGATTGATACAGGGGCTGCAATTTCTGTCATTCACGCTGATTTGTGCTACCGTTTGCGAAAAGTTACGACACCATATGATGGGCCTGAACTCCGTGGAGCCAATGAAGTCCCTTTGCGCCCTTTAGCAAAGTGCACCGTACGAGTTGTTATTGACGGCGTCCGCCATCATGTGCAGTTTGCTGTGCTCTCACCATGTGCGCATCTGATGATTTTTGGATGGGATTTTTTGTCAACCGCTTCGGCGTTAATTTCTTGTGGCGACCGTGTTATCCATATGACAGACAGCGATTTTTCATCTGAAGTTTCTGAACGACATCATCCCCTCGTTGCCGCTGCTGATACTGTTCTGCCTCCTCAGTGCGAAAAACTGCTTACCGTTGTTTCTGACCACATCGCTGACGGGGACGTACTCACCGCGCCATCTTATCGTCATCTTGCACGCGGTATCGCCTTCCCGTCTAGTCTTGTGAGGTTCTGCAACGGCTCAGCGACAGTAGCGGCCACTAACACTTCACGTGAATCCCTCGTGCTCCCCAAAGGAACATCTCTCCCCTGCATGGTGGATGTTCAACCTTTGTCCTTGATGGTGCTCACCGCCCCTCAGCCTCAGCACCGTGTTTCGACAGACGTCTCTCTTTCTGTTCTCACAAAGACTTAATCCTAACCTCACGCCGAACGAACGCCAAGAACTGCTGATATTTCCAATCCATTTCCACCTATGACCACAGCCGACCATCTCTTTCCCCGACGTATATCACAACAGTTTCATTTGACGACTCTGAGAAAACACGCTCTCCGCTCACAGCAATTAGCCGATGCCTACTGCCGTCCCATCATCGACCGCCTTATTGGCGCTTCGGACCCATCCATTGCTCGGCTTCGCCGACAACTTCGCAATGTCAAGCTCGAAGATGGCATCCTACTCCGCTTCGTGTATTGCCCTGATGGAACTCGGTGGATCCCAGTCGTGCCGCGTGTGCTTCGCGCACGTATACTGGCGGCTCTCCACGATGACGCTACTGCAGGTCGCCTTGGTGTTGGCAAAACCTACGACCGCGTGAAAAAACGATTCTTTTGGCCTGGCCTATCTTCCAGCGTTGCCAATACGTCGCATCTTGCCCTCTATGCCAACGTCGCAAACGGCCGACTTCTTCACCCGCTGGCCTTCTACAACCTGTTCCCTGTCCCGCCACGCCATTCGACGTAGTCGGCATCGATTTATATGGTCCCCTACCTCTCTCCGAGGGGGGTAACCATTGGATTATAACAGCTGTCGACCACCTTACACGCTACGCTGAGACAGCACCTGTACGACCGGTTCCGCTCAAGAAGTAGCAAATTTCTTTTTGCGATCAATTGTATTGCGTCATGGCGCTCCTCGGGTGCTCCTAAGTGACCGCGGGACGGCCTTCTTATCGACAGTCGTTGCCGAAGTTCTTTACGCGTCATCCACCCTTCATAAGACAACCTCGAGCTACCATCCCCAAACTAACGGGCTGACTGAGCGATTTCACCGCACCTTATCGGATATGATCTCCATGTACATCACACTGGATTATCGAAATTGGGACACTATTCTACCATTCGTCACTTTCGCCTATAACACAGCAGTACAGCGGACTACTGGTTATTCTCCGTTTTTCCTCGTTTATGGCCGTCCTCCCACTACAATTCTCGACGCTTCCTTCTTCTCTACGCCCGACTACTCCACATCGGTACCTACCCAGTTCTTATCTCGTGTGGCCAGATGCCGTCATCTTGCCCGCCTCAACACAGCAGCGTGCCAGGAAGACCGCAAGAGTCGCTACGATTCTACGCATCGCGTGGTCTCTTATCGTCCCGGTGACGAAGTCCTGCTTTATACTCCACTGCGCACCCCTGGCCTTAGTGACAAATTCCACCACCGCTACCTTGGTCCCTACAAGATCATCAGCCAAACTTCTCCAGTTAACTACAAAGTCACGCCTGTTGATCCCTCAGCCGATCGGCGCCACCGTGGAACTGAAACTGTTCATGTTTCTCGCTTGAAACCGTTTGTGCGCCGCGGTACATCGGTTAGTTAGGAGCGGCCAGGCTGGCCGCTTCCGACCCCCCGGGCAGATTGTGTGAGCCTTCTGTGGGCCTTCTTTCATTTGTACATGCCATCATCATCTTCTTTCATTTGTACATACCATCATCATCGTCCCGCGGCGCCGGCTCCGGCGCGTGCCTGGGTTCGTGATCAGATTAAAACGCTAGACAAGGCTTCGCTGTCCTTGCCGCCACGACCTCGCAGTCTTGACCTAGCCTTCTTCCACAGTATATTCTTCTGAGAACCAAAAATAATAGTAGTGTACAAGGTACACTACTATCAGGGTGCGGTCCTTCGTTAAGTCGGCCGCATACGTTTTGCTTGCGTTGTTCGAGTTGCGCGCGTTGCGAATTAAGTATGCCTAATTGTTTGCATCTGCACTGGCGAATAATCACTATTTCGTGCTTGAAAAAACTGCTGATCAAAGCGTTGTTCTGTGTACTCCTGTAATGTAATTAGTTGAAAGATGTAAGCTCTAAAAACCAGAGCTTTTTTGTAGAAAGGTCCTCATTATTTTTTCATTTTGAAGCATTCAGATCACACCAGATATACGTTTGTTTTGCTTTTTTAGAATGGCGACGAGATTGCTAATTACTTCACCTTTGGCGGCAATGCGACGCTGCAATGATACTCATTACTTACACATGTGAGTTAATCATGAAATATCGTCGCCAGTAAATGCGATTGATGGATCATAAGAACCCAAATGAACCCTAAAGAATTTCCTCGGCCGGAAGACATCTGGCTAACACAGCTGCATATCTGCCCAACAAATGCCCACACTGCGAAGAACCCGCTTGAGAAAGCACTGTCCGGCATCTAATATGGACATGCCCAGGAAGTTCGCATATGTGCAAGACCATTCTACAAAAAGCTGGACTTTCACCGACTAATGACTCTTGTTTCCACTTATGGATAACAAACAACATTTATGCACACAGTTAATGTGACTTCTTGCACATGGCTGCACTGCACACATCTCTGACTCTACCACCACGTTTTATGCCGTGTGGCAAACTCGGTGCCATATATAAATAAATAAATAAACTGCATATCACTTCAGTGGCGGAGCAGTTGTGCTCATCGGTCTTTTTGCTCTTTGCTTGTAGCACTTGGCATGGCAGTGGCAAGATAGCAAGGGCTGAAGAGCAGATCTTTACACATAGTGTTGATGAGAATGCTTTGGCAGTTCGTCAGTAAGGATCGGCTGAATACTTCAAGTTTGTAAGAAGGGGCAGCATAAATTGAAGATTACACAAGAGAACGCTCTAACAACTTTTTCCGCAGCTAGGCAATACAACAACTACGTCGTTTTATTCATCCTTTGAGCAATATACGCCACGAGGAGTATCTGAAGCAGGCGACGTACTACGCTACTTAGCAAATTTGTGTGTCGGTGCTGACGAAAGCGGACACTCAAGAAGAAAAAAATGACCTCAGAAGAAAAGTTTGGATCGGAGCGTAAGGGGTGCGCGTACATGAATTCGCTATTGCGGTAAAGTGTAAAGGCAAATGAACACTAAGTGTACAATAAAACCGCCTGCGTGCGTGATATGTCGTGCAGCGCAGGAGAAACGAACGTCAACTGCTCCGAATTTTCATCGGACCGGTCCATAACTCACCTATGAACTTGTAGCTCGTGGCTACAAAATTAAAAGCCGTAAGCTGAGGCGTTGTTAGATGTGTGATTGTAAATTCTATTTAGAGAAGCTCTACCCCTTATTCAAGGCGTAGGCTATCAGGATAATGTGTATTTAGAGCAATATTTTCTTGCTTCTTTATATGTTAACGAGGCGAAATTAACTTTTGCTAGTTTTGAGCTAGGAATAGGTTAATAACGAAAGCTTGCTGCGAGCTTTTAGAGCGTTCTCATCGTCTGTTGTTCTCCACAGTTAGTTTTTTGCGCGTTATATACAAAACATTTTTAAACACTCTTTCTAATATTTGGACGTAGTACGCACCTTCTCCCTTTCAATATATAAAAACAGCAAAAGCGATCAAAATTTCTTATTCCGCTCAATTGGAAGTGACTGTTCAGCTTTGACCAAAAAGCATAAGAAATCTGTGCCAGCCGAAATTATACTTCAGAGCTTAACGCTCCCACAAACATAAAAGAAGGCTTCTTTATAGTTTCCATGGTAACTGCTATTGGATACTTCGAGCTGGAGTTTGAACTATTCTACAGCGGTTGTACGCGGCCAACGTCTCATGATTTAAAACATTTTTCAGCCCTCCCCTGCAACTTGCATATACCTGCAGTTTCAAGGCTCCTTTTAGCGCATGAGCGCGTAACTGATGTTTTAACGATAAATGGCGCACTTATCTGACTTCTGTAATGGGATGCTTCTGATGCTTATCTAACTTCTGTAATAGGCTGATATCAGAGTAACGCACTAATAATCAGCCGCTTGCCTTTTGCTTTTTTTGGTCTTTTCCCTGCATCCTATCCGAATTTCTCTTACGCGTTGACTTCTCCGAAGAGAAGTATCGGTAATGCGCTTCAAAAAAAAAAAAAAAAGTAAGCGCGTTTTTTTTTCTTACTGCAATAGGACCAAACAATTTATTTAACTCGTTTTCATCGACTACCCGTCACCCTTTCCATAGCATGCAGTGCAATGTCAGAAAACTATCTGACAAGTTTATTACGTATGTATCAAGTTCAAGTTTATTGATTTTAGTACTTTTCTAATAAATGTAATGCATACAAAGGAAAGTGAATCATTTGCTCTTCAGCTGTGCTAGCAATTTAGCAATGTAAATTAGCCTGTACGTATGATGCGTACGGTTCAGAACTAAAAAACAAGGTATATAATATGGCGAAGAGTTGCAGCGAAATATCTCCCCTTTCAAGCCTGACAGTGGAGAGCTCAGTACTAATCCTACTCATTTCCAAGTTTTTTTTTTTCTAATGTATTTTATGCTCTTCAGTTTCGGTGCATTTTCCACAAATGTAGAAAGCGTCATATATATGGCAGGCATGAAAAATAGGGATGAGTGAATATGGCCGTTATATGTACTCCAGCAATATCCCTGCAAGTACTTCCTGCGAAAGAGGGGTACGTTATGATGATTGCCTGCTACCTGATACAAATGTCAGACAAGTATTTCAAATAAAACATTTCACAGAAACCTTTTTGGATGTGAAATGATATAATTTCAATTAGAAAAGAAAGTCGATCATTAAAAAATCGAAAAAAATCTCACCCTAGTTTCAGAAGTTATTTTCCTTCATCAGAAGCGACTACAGGCGACCTTCAGATATACTCATTTTGAAAATTCTCCCGCAGTCACAGCTGATAAAGTATTCCAGCAGGTCTCAAATGTTCGGTTTTCAACAGTTTCGGAGGCGTTGTATTCTAAACTATATTAGACAAGTTCTTGAACCTTCAGCCTCAGACTAGTCTTTTTATCTAGTGTACCAGATATTCAAGTCCTGCGTTGGTATATATACCGAATATTTATTCATTGTACACACATACGCACAC
>JAJIZL010088237.1:0-11894 GCA_023969395.1 Amblyomma maculatum | reverse complement strand
CCAGCGGACCTCTGATACCTCCTTTGTGCTATGGCTTCTGCATTTAGATCTATAGCTGTTGGAAATGATGCCTGTGCCTGTTTACTTGACACACCTGACCAAGAAGAAAGAGAGCAAACCACAACTTGATGCTCGCGGCGACAGGGAAAACAAGATGTGCGCGACCTCGACGCACGGCCGGATGGGGGCGCGTGCGTCGCGCAACTGGGCGGCAAAAAAAAAACGCCGCTCGGCTGCTGACCATGCGGGAGTGAAATCGTCGACGCGTTTTCGCGTGCAAAAAACGCTCCATGCGGGCCACGCTTAAGCCCGCTCCAAGACGAAGACACACCGAGGTCCACCCGTCACGAAAAGAGCCCGGCCATATGAAGTTCTCTCATGCAAGACGGACAAATAGGAGCGTGCGATCTTGCAACACCTTTCGAGGTGCGAGCACAGGTGAAGGGAGGCGGTAGCGGCGGCGCGTCTCAATCGGCCGCAGTAGCGGCAGCGAGCTGACGAAGGCGCCGACAGGAGAGGGGCTGCACCTGTCACGCGTCAACGGGACGAGCGGTGTGTGGGCGAGCGCCGGCAGCTGAGCACACAATGAAACGCACCGAGGGATGCTACTAGCAGCGCCAGCAACCGCGTTTCCTAACGCCCATCGAAAAGGCCGGGCTCACGCAACGCGAAGGTAACAACGGACGACAAAAATAAAGACACGGTGGCGACAAGAGAGAAGAGCAGACAGCGAGAAATAAAAACAGCCACGGGGCCGAACATTCGCCCGAGAGCGAGTGGAATTCCCGGCAGAGGAGCCGCACATCCATCACTCAACGCTCTGCCGGCTATAGTATACGGCATTGCAGTGCTGCGCCGACGACCAAGCATCAGGCGTAAATCTATGGGGTTATGCAACGACTGCGTTCTAACCTTGCTCCGCTTCTTTTCGTCACCGGCTCAATCGACGCCATGACAGTGTGGCACAACTCTAGTCGACGACGAAACAAAACTAAGACGTAAAATCGAACGGAAGCGAGATGAATCATCGTTGTACTCTACAAGAGTAGTGCCACAAAATACGTGCATGCACGACACGTAAAGCCGCGACGGCCCCAAAACAAATTTACATTATTTATCCGCGACTTTCGTTTGGTTAAACTTTACTAACGCAAAAGCTCTAAAAGGTCCCGTTACGTATTCGGTGTCGACGTTTTGAGCGAGAAATCTCAGGCATGCCGCTCATCTGGCCGGGCCCTGATTCTTCGATGGTTTGTGCGACTTAACGAGACCGCATGGTATTAGAAAATTGGCCCGAGCGGCCAACTCTGGTTGCTCTTTTGAGTCCGAAGGTGGAACGAAAATCGACCTTCCATTTCTCTTCGGTGCTCAGCCAGGCCCTTGGTTAAAGCGGCGCTTTTATATGTCGGGTGGTACAACCCATGGTACAGCCTACGCTATCGCGTCACACCCTTGAGGGCGGAGCTTAAATGGCCCCCTCCACAAATTGTTTTTCTCTATCTTCTCGCTTGCGGTTCGCCTACATGTATGCACAGTGCAAAGGCCAATTATCAATGAACAAGAAGCCAAACTTGCTTGTCTGTTTGCTCTTTATATTCCGCGCTATACGCTTGGCACAACTTATTGGTGAGCCGATTCGCACAAGAAATCTCGATTCTTAACTGCCGTAGTACAGCTCCCAGCCCCGCTAATCCGACAGGACGGAGAAAACGAGAAACCCGCACGACCGGTGTCGTTGTCGACCCAGCAGCATTTCAGTGGCGCAGGGAGAAACACCGGGTGAACAGACGACGGCGCAAATTATTGCCGACGGTGGGCCAATGCTTTTATCGCTGCGCCGGCAATCAATCGGGCGCATCCCACACGCTGAGGAGGAAGAGCCGCACAGCAGCCGGAGGACATGGTTCAACGGCCGCCGGGAAGGAGGAGTCGCGCGTCACCCTACCGCCGCGTGAACCTTGACCTTTCCTCCCACCATGACAGGTCTCCGCTTGGCATTTCACCGAAGCTCGTATGACGGCCGGGGACCAGCGAGGACTGGACGACGCCGTATTATATACGGTAACGATTTACAATACAATACAATAATGTTTATTTAACAAAGGCCTTCCCGTGGTCCAATAGCAGACGTGTCTTCAAAGGCACTTTTCATAAGTAAATGATTAATGAGCCGTTAAAGCGGCACAGTAGAACGAAAGGTGATGGAGCAAACTGAAGCGGCGAGGAAGAGGATGATATTAACCCCCCCCCCCCCCCCCCCCCACCCCACACACATCCATTCTCGGGCACATTTACAGCGCACGCGCGAGGACTCCGGACATGGAGGGCGATTGCACAGCACACAAGAACGTGCATTGCTCGGACAAGAGTCAGCGCAAATTACGGAAACTTCCTGGCGCGGAGACGAAGAAGGGGGGCCTCGGAGACTGCGCGGCGGGAGCGACCGTGTCTCGACGCCGCCGTGCGCAGACGCTTACCAAGCTCGGTCTCGAGCGCGTGGCCATTCCGCGCGAAACTCCATCGATTATTCATCGAGAGATGGATGGACAGACTGACGAGACGCGACGGCGCGGCGCCGGGGTAACGCCAGGCTACCGCGCATTCCCTCATGCACTGCGTTAACCTATCAGCAGCTCGCGGTGCAGCAGTGCGCCGAGGCCAGTAGAAGAAAAAAGAGCGACAGAATTACGCTCATTTTGGGATTCGCGTTCGCTGGCGCCACACTGCCTCGCGCGGTGGCGGTTGGACGATTGACGAGGACGAGCTCATATACATATATATAACGCATAAAAGAGAGAGAGAGAGAGAGAGAGAGAAACGCGTGTCGCGGATTTCATCACAGTAGACTGGTTTCGATTTCCGGGCCACCAACTCGGAAACGTATCACTTGTTATTCAACAAGGGCCACCATAGGATTATTTCAATCGTTCGCTAGTGGCAAGTGTGGCTTAGTCAATAAGTGCATATTAAAGATGTTTAGCATTGCGTTGACGGGCTGTAGCGAAAGCACGCGGCTAGACCCTCATACGTATCCCCTAAGCTAAATCTTCGACTCATAACAATACAATCAAATATGCAATTTCTGCATACACCACCTTGAGTAAAAACGAATGAGCGCCACGCATGAGTCACACCGCGGCAGCAAGCAGTCAGCCAGAGCGTTACTGGACGCATTTTAAAAATACGGAAGCACGACTTACAGAAACTGCGCCCACGACTACCTTCCAGCAAGGTGGTGGATAGAGGACACCCCACTCTGCGACACATGTGTACGACCTCTGACAGCTCATTTTGCACTAAATAAGCACCGAGTGAAATATGGGTCCAGAGTTTCAAGAACAATCTCGTGCTGATAGAAAAATTAAAGTGAAACGAGGGCCGCGCCCATGCGTTAAGCCGGCGGCCAAAGTTCCACGCCCACCGAAGGGAGTGGACGAGAGAGCCAGTTAAATTCAAGAAAGGCCTCCGTCGAACGAAGAGCGCTAAGCTCCTTCGTCCGGCGACACGTTGCGAGTTGGAGCAGACTTCTTGAATAAAGGCCGTTTATTGAGGACAGGGCCAAATACAGAGCATATGAAGAAAAGGCGATTACAAAAATGGCAGTGAAGCAGCAGCCGAGATCCAGCGCGCTCTTCTCATTTCGCGCCAAAACGTCCCCTTAAATCAGTTTCCCAGGACCCAACACGTAAAATCACAGTCCAGCTTCTAACGGCCGATCCGATTATTCTATCTAGAGTTTTTTTTTCTTTTTTTTTTTTATTAAAAAACGTTTATTCGCGGTAGGAGAAAGGGAGATGGGTATATACAGGAAGGTGGTGTCCTCAGGAACTTAAACGAGCCAGGGGTGCCAGGGTTAATGAAGTTGTTTTTACTTTCCCGCACCACGCGTTTCCTCGAAACCGTCGAGCGTCTAAACACATGGCTACAGCCCCGCGGACCGACCCGAAAAAGCACTCAATGAACAATAGCAGCGCGCAGCGGGAGCCACACGTGCGGTCCGAGGGGAAGTAGCGCCTCCGTTTCTGGGGCATCCGCGCGCCGCATCTTCGAAGAACTATAAAACACTTCAACTTTTGGAAACAGAAGGACTCGTTAGGACGGCTATAGCTTGTCTTCGTCCGAGTCGCACACCTCGACACAAAAAACTCAGCGCTCCGGCGATGGCCATTCTTTCACCGCGGGGTGTCGCGCCGGATGCACACGACAGAGGGGAACAAAGTCAGCGAGCAAGGGGAGAAGGGGGAGCCTGAGTGGCCTAACCTAACAGAGCGTGACGTAGCAATCGAATGAGGACCCTTCCCTCGCTGCAGGAGCGGCTGCTGCCAGTCAGCGCACAGAGCCAAGTCGATAGGGACATGTACGGTAGTTCGGGACGCCGCGAGCACGTATACACGCAGCTCCAAATCGAGCTCGCTTAATTCAAAACACTGGCATCTCCGAGCTGACGTCACTGACGTTCTCGACACGCAGTCAAAAGCCACTCCTTCCTCATCATTAAAATTCGGACTATTTTTCGGTGCCCTTCAACTGCACCGAAAGCCAGAACCTCGTTCGCCAAGAGTGGTCGAATCTTTTAAGGCAGCGAACGGGCGCATTGGTGTTATATACTCGTAAAACACGCGCACTGTTGTCCCATTCGCCCTCGCGCAGTGTCGCGAGCGGAGACCGTGGCCACACCGGCGACACCTCCACGGTCACGAGGCACGCAGGAAGGGCGCCCATAAAACAGACCACGACGAAGTGTGCGCACACAACAAAGAGGTCGGTAGCGGGTCGCCGATTCCGCTGTAATAGGGCGAGAAGAAGAGCGCGCCTGACCGCCGCAGCGATCAGAGACCGTGACGAGGTCCACACGCCACGCTGCGACAGCTTCTTGGTCCACCCCATCGCCGCCCGTCACGGCCGCCCTGATTGCAACGCGCGCGATGAAGAGCCGGAAATGGAAGAAGAGCCCACCACCGCATACAACTGCCTAGACAACAGTGCTCCGATGCGTAGGTATAGATTGCAAAGCGTGGGTTCTCACGCCAAGAGCTTATAAGGAAGATTAGTTAAACCGCACTCTCTCACATCGCCCCGACGATTTCGTCGTGATCATCAAGCCCCGAACCGCTGTGGCCATCGGGACTGTCTTCCAATGTGGTGAGCTGGGCTTAGCCTTGCGTGCCTATCTCGGCGTGCAAATGGCGTCCGAACTCAGCTTCGTCGTTTCCCGCGAGCAAAATCTTCTCATTGCGAGCACCAAAAACGAATACGTGGCGGACCGTCTGCTTGGTGATTTCGCGATCAAATCAGCTCAAGGAGATGTGCCACTGCGAGGCCATCTCAAGCAAAATGGCGAAGAAATTTGCTACGGCGTCATCACTGTGGCAAATCACGA
This sequence comes from Amblyomma maculatum, assembly GCA_023969395.1. NCBI lineage: Eukaryota > Metazoa > Arthropoda > Arachnida > Ixodida > Ixodidae > Amblyomma > Amblyomma maculatum. The sequence continues at coordinate 6,514 of JAJIZL010088237.1, read as the reverse complement.
AACAGCGGAAACCCTGAAAGATGGTGTCCAGTGGAGGCATGGCACTATCTTGGAAATTCGCAAATTTGGAACCTCCAATAAGGCTCGTCTTACTTTTGCCGGAAAAGTGAAGCCACGGACGGTGACCTACAACTCAGAAATTGTCCAAGTGCAGCCCTACCTGCGCACTATCCCAGCCTGCGGTGTGTGCGGCACCGTGGGCCACAGGGCAGACACATGCCCAAATCCATTTCAAGATAAGTGTGGCCTGTGTGGACTACAGGCTCCTTTCGTCGAGGGAGTGCGGGCCCCTCATGAGTGTAAGCTGAAGTGTGGTGTTTGTGGTGGCGGCCATGCCACAAACTCCAGAGACTGTACCGCCAAGTACCGCCTCGACACCAATACGACTGCCCAAAAGGGCGGCAAAACTGGCGCAACGGGCAAGAAGCCACGTCAACAGGATCACGTCACCGGCGGTGACGCCACCAATTCCAAGAAGCAAGCGCCTTCAAGCGGGCTGGACATCAAAGGCGACCAAGCGCCACCACCGCCCCCACACGGCGGATCGGGGAAGCAAGCCCACTCCCAACTCAAACAAGGCGAAAACGGTGCCTGGGCAAATACGGTCAAAAAAGGAAAACAGGTGAGCGGCTCGGGTAGGGTTGCCTCCTCCTCCCACCCCCCTTCTCCTCACGCTCGCTCGGCGGCCGACGCCGAGCTTTATAACTTGGTAGCTTCCCGGGGTCCAAAACGAGATGCTACTTGCCAAAATTGAAGCCCTAGAAACTAAAACTGCTCCTCCCCCACAACCTGCCCCCCAAGCAGAAGCCATGGAGAGCGATGCGGCGGCACCGGTGACCTCGGACTCCTCCGTGGCCATTCTTGAGGCCCGCCTTAACGCCAAATTCGAAACCCTTATCGGGACGGCAATGGAGCGTATCATTGCCAAAGTCATGGAGGCCCTTCCTACCATGATCGCTCAACATGTCGCGAATCTCCCCCGCACGTCTCGCCGGGCCGCTCCTCTCAAAAACGTATCCAGCCGGCCCTCAAAATTTTCGCGTCGAGAAATTGACATCGAAAATGAGGAAGATAGCTGCCCCCTCCCAGGAGCTGATATTCAGCCCCGGGTTGATGGCTCCGGGGCATCTACCTTCCCTCCTCTAACCCCAAAACCTGAACATGGCGGGACAACCTCGGTGTAAGCGTTCCCCCTTATCTAAATTGGCCTCCCCCATCACTGTAACTCAATGGAATTGCCGAGGGCTACGGTCTCGCACTAAGCGGGCCGACCTTCGGCTTTTCCTCTCAACTTTCGAGCATATGCCCGCCGTGGTGGCCCTTCAGGAGCCAGGAAGAGGCGCCACCCTAACAAACTATACGACGTTTCAGCAGGACCCCTCGTCTTGTCTATGCGTTCATAAAAATTACACAGCAAATATGGTCGACTTGAACCTTCAATATGTAATGGTGACTCTCCTCCCCCTCCGCAAGCAGGACCCACCACTGCACATTCTAAATGTCTACTGCCCACCTAAATTGCCGAATGTATCATTCTCGGACCTTTTCAGCCGTGCGCTGAAAGCTGCGGGTCGGGACCCCCTCTTGATTGTGGGCGATTTTAACGCCCCCAGTCGAGGCTGGGGGTACCGCCGTGAAGAGAAACGGGGACGCAAGTTGGCGGAGCTTGCGTCTACGTTGGGCCTCACTCTTCACACAGACCCCGTCCACCCAACACGTATAGGTAACTCCGTGACTCGGGATACGTGTCCGGATTTAACCTTTACCCGCAACATTCAGTATGCTGACTGGGTCAACACTGAGGAAACACTCGGTAGCGACCACTGTATACTAAACACTACAATTCGGACCAGACCATTAGCAAAACCCACAACACAGGCTCGACTCCCAGACTGGTCCAAATTTAGGAAAAATTACAACACAGCTACATCTATACTCGAGCAAGGCTACCAGTCATGGTCCGAACAATTGGTTTCTAGCCTTCGCTCTACCGAAACTAAAATTCAGCTTTCCGAGGCGGTATCAGACGTGGATAATCAGACGTGGATAACCACCTCCTCCACCTCTGGGAAGCGCGGCATTGCCTTGTCCGCCGGTGGCGCCGACAAAAGCATAACCGTAAACTTAAGGCTCGAATTTCCGAGCTCACCCAGCAGGCGGCCGAGTATGCGGCCCAGCTCGCAGACGCCAACTGGGTGGATCGTTGCAACACGGCGGCGCGGGAGATGTCCAGCAGGAACACCTGGCGGCTCTTCCGCGCTCTTATCGACCCAACGCAGACACACACAGAAACTCAGAAACATTTACAACGTGCCATACACAGCTTTCAGGGCAACACAATTCAGCTAGCGCACAAGTTGCGGGACCAATACTTGTGCACTACCCAGGACCCCCGCGGACCGGCGTATTCTTATGCAGGTTCGGAGAACGCTGAGCTGGATCAGCCGTTCCAGCTCCACGATCTGCGGGCGGCCCTGGCGAAAATGAAACGTGGCACAGCCCCGGGTCGGGACAAAATTGCAGTCAAATTACTAGCTAACTTACCCGACCCGGCCTACCAATCCTTATTGGATTACATCAATTCAATTTGGCTTGGGGACGCGCCACTCCCCATCGATTGGAGGACTGCTCTGGTCACTTTCATTCCAAAAGCTGGCAAGGCTATCAACACGGACAACCTTCGACCCATCTCTCTAACCTCATGTGCGGGCAAACTAATGGAGACGATGGTGCGTGACAGGTTGTCCGAGTTCATGGAAAATCAACACATCTTCGCAGACTCCATGTTCGGATTTCGCCCGTACAGGTCCGCACAGGATGTTTTGCTACAACTTAATCGGGACGTTCTCGACCCGGTCGAATGCCCTCACAACGACAGGGTCATACTCGCCTTAGACTTGAAAGGAGCCTTCGACAATGTTACTCATGAGGTAATACTCACTCATCTTTCACAAACCGGTTGCGGACGCAACGCGTTCAGATACATTCGGCAATTTTTGACAGATCGCCAATCCTACATTAAAATCCAGGACACCGAACATGGCCCGTTCCAACTTGGAACCAGAGGAACACCACAGGGTGCAGTGCTGTCTCCTCTCTTATTCAATCTGGCTATGATGCACCTGCCGGCCCAGTTGGGTGCTGTCGCTGGTGTGCAGCATGCGCTGTATGCCGATGACATCACCCTGTGGGCCACGCAAGGTTCTCTTGGAGATATTGAGGCCAACCTGCAGCAAGCGGCAACCATAGTGGACCGTTATGCTCGCCGCTGCGGCCTTCAATGCTCCCCTCAAAAATCTGAATTTGTACACATACGCCCCTCACCAAAGTGTACGGCCAAAATTGAGCTCTTTTTAGAGACAGGATCAATTCCTGAACGCACAGAAGTCCGGGTACTGGGGCTCTTTATTCATCAACATAGACGGTCGGACACTACCTTGGCGAAACTCCGTAAGGTGGGGGACCAGGTGGGCCGCATGGTCCGCCGGGTTTCTAACAAACGTGGGGGGTTGCGGTGCAAAGACGCTTTGCGGCTGGCGCATGCATTCGTGACCAGTCGAATCTTGTATTCGACTCCTTACCTCCACCTTCGGAAACAAGACGAGGATGCACTCGAAGTCGTCCTGCGCAAAATTTTTAAGAGAGCCCTCGATCTCCCCGTGAACACCTCCAACCAGCGTCTACTGGGCCTGGGCATGGTGAATACGTTCCGGGAAATCCGAGAGGCTCACTTAACCAACCAATACACACGTCTTTCTAAGACACTGTCGGGTCGCCGCCTCCTTGCCCGGCTACACATCCAACATACCACCCTTATGGAGGATCGTGTACGCCTCCCTTTCGAGTGGAGATGCGCCCTCCACGTACGCCCTCTTCCTAAAAACATGACACGTGAAGACCACAATGGCCGGCACCTGGCGCGGGCGGAAGCCCTGGGCCGCCATTATGGGTCGAAACCCGGCATTTACTACGTGGACGCCTCCGGCCCCCACCATGGGGGATGGTACACGGCCGCAGTGGTCCACCAGTCTAAAACGGTTAACGGGCTTACATTTCGCGCCCATGACATAACCCACGCGGAGGAGGTCGCCATTGCGCTGGCAGCTACCCACACTGATTCTAAAACAATTATCTCCGACTCGCGCGGGGCCTGTCGGAACGTCGAGCAAGGCTGGGCGCCATACCTAGCCTATCGACTACTTCAAAACTGCACCTACACCGGGGACCCCGCTTACCGGAAAATAGTATGGGCTCCTGCTCATATGGGTCTCGAGGGGAATGAGGCAGCCGACGCCGCCGCCCGCGCGCTCTCTTTCCGGGCTTCCCATCTCGACCCCCTAGATCAGGATTTCGAATTCGAACCCGCGTATTCTTTTAAAGACATTGTTCTTTATTATCAATCTTGTCATAGCCTTTACCCTCGCCCATGTAAAGGTCTATCTAAGACGGAGGAGCGGCTTCTACTCCGTCTTTATACCAACACTCTGCTGTGCCCGGCAGCACTAAAACATTTTAATCCCTCCTTCACGGGCAGTTGTCCGCACTGTGCGGAGAAGTCTTCGGACATCTACCACATGGTGTGGGCTTGCCCATCCAACCCAGCTATTCCTCCTCACCCCAACCCCACTCGGGAGGACTGGGAGGTGACCCTGCTCGGCTGCTATGACCTGCAGGCCCAAAAGGCCTTGGTCGAGCGCGCCCGGGCAGCGGCCGACGCCACTGGGGTCCCGTACTAGGGACCAGTATCAGTAAGGGCTGGATGTTCATAGATCCGGCCGATGCATACATCTACCCCTTTTTGATTCAATAAACGTTTGTCACCACCACCACCACCGGTAACGAACCCCCGGCTTAGCGGCCGAACGCCCCAACCACCGCAGAGCCAGTTTCCGCGCAGGTCAAATTTTGTTGTCGGTTGTACACCAGAGCCGGAAGTGTGTGATGAACACGTACCGAGGAATTCACTTGAAACAGCAAAAAGTGTTTTGTTGCTCACACGTACAAGGTAATTCCTGCTTGAATACCCATCATGTGTTCATTTTACTACAGCTATATATGCCTGTACTACTCAGCCAGATCAATGCGCTGACACTATATATGTGCAGTTCGATGAGGATTGGAGGCCGGTGAACGCACACAACATATACTGTATACACCCCATGGAGGAAGGAAACAACTTAGGAGAGGCCCTTGCCATTCCCAATGGATTAAAGTGTGGCGGAAGTGACGTCAAAATTTAGGGTTAGCCAAGTCGGGCAATTAGCAACGACGACGCGTTGCTATGAAAACTCGGGCCACTAGCAACAACGTTGCTAAGGGCCCTACGTATGTGAGCGTCGCGGAGAAAGAAATGCGGAGGGTAAAGGAGGAGGAGAGACGTTGCAGCATCTGGTCGCGGCGTCAGGGCCTCTCCTAAGTTCTTTCCTTCCTCCATGGTACACCCTTTGCGAAGAAGCATTTATCCCTAGCGCACTGAATATGACAACATTCTCACCTGAGCAGGCCCAGTGCGGGCGGAAGGTTCCCTTTCCCAGCGACTCGGCGTGATGGAGACAAATTCGTAAATCAATCAATTCAAAATGAAATCTGCGCAATGGCACCTTTGAACTAATGTGTCAGCTCTCGACAGCGGCGTCAGCAGGAAGTTTCAGCACAGCGAAGTGAAACCCACTACGTATACACCGAATTCTGAGGGAGCACAGCAGCCGCTGGTATTCAAGTATTCGGCCTCCGCTCGGCTAAAACAGTCTAATAACAAAATTGGCCTTCCGGGAAAATCGCAACAGCCCCGACTGCGAAATTTCCGTTCAACAGGAAGTCGAAGGTTTCAGAAAGAGCTTGCTCGATCGTGGCCGACCGGAGCGCAGAATGCATGTAGCTCGGACTAATCCAACGGCCACGCGGAGGCAAAACGCATTGGTACAGAAAATGTAACACGCAGGTTCCGAAGGTATACACATCGGCTATGAGGGACGCCAAGACCCACCAACGGGTTCTATGACGCGCGCTGTCATTGCGCAGCACGCGAGCGAATAGTGCGTTTAGCCTTCGTCAGAATACGACCGTCCGGGACCGAACCCGCCACCTTGGGATCAGCAGCCGAAAGGAAAAGCCACCGCGGCGGATCACATAACTTCAGCAAGCGTGACGAAAACTTGATGAGCAAAAATATAATGAGTACACTACCGCATAATGTGTTGTGCTTCTTGTGCGAAGTCATGTTATGTTCTCTTCTATTGCGTCTTTCGGCTGCTTTTGAGGTGAATCAGTGCCGAGCGTTGCCTTATTACCCACACGCTGTCTGCCCCATCGCAAGAGCCGCCGACAGCTCCAAGGGTAAGCAGCAGAGGTATTCATTATACACGCGGGAGTTGAAATGACGACGCGGCTTCGAAGAAAGGAAACAAAAGAAGGGACAACGCAGGCGGTCGAATTCACGGCGGCGCAAAATTGGCTCCGCGAGGCAGACTTCCGCGGGGCTTCTCGCAGAGAGGACGCGCCAAGTTGCAACGCG